>MDKJ01079948.1:0-12758 GCA_005239525.1 Nicotiana knightiana
TGAATCCCCTTTCAAAAGGAAGGTTTGACTCTTAATTTATGGTCTACGAAAACAGAAGACTGAATAAGGAATTTTGTTGACCGAGGGGAAGGTGTAAGACACCTCTCGAGTTCCGTGGTTATAACACGCTCGCTTTATTGACTAATGTAAGGCTTAAATAAATTTTTGGCTATTCTTATATTTTTATTAATTATGGCTTATTTATTACCGCTTATCTAATTATATTTTTATTAATTGTGTTCACCAGGATGCAGAACACATACAAGGTAAATCTTTGAAATTAAATGTTAAACCAAGGTACGGAATGTATACATGGTTATAACATAATTATTTTAAATCTAAAGGTATCGAGACGTGGAATGCGCACATGATCCTTTTATTATTTAAGAATATCAATCCAAGATTCGGGTATGAACACATGGGAAAATAGCGTATTTAGAATATTTAATTATTTTGTCTCTTTTATATTCAAGATATTTAATTGTATATTCTTATTATTTGGATTAATATTTTTATAGTTAAAGTACGTTGTTTCTTTAGTCATGAAAAGAAATGGGACTTAATTGGCCAAAGTCATGTGAACGTGTACTTCGATTTATTAAAAAAATTATAACTATGTCACGCGAACGTGTACACAATCACAATGATAGATTAAGTTGCGCTTAAAGCATACTATAGATTTGTGAGTTATTTGAGTATTAACCAATGTAAAAGAAATGATCCAGTTTATTTTAAATCTAGCCCCCACTTAAATATGCACAGTGGCCTATTTCTTGATAAAATAACCTCCATTATCCATAACTTTGCAATAATGTAATCTTATCTCTTCAAAACCCAATAAAGTATATGATATGCAAACAACAAAATAATTGAAGCAGTCAACCATTTAAGAACAAATAAACAGATACTTAAGACTTAAACTTCAAAAGATGCCAAAATTTCAAAGTTATTTGCCTTTCTGTTCTTACTCACTTGAATTCCAATTATTACGTTATTCCTTCAAGTTAATAACGTCACATGAATAATAATCACATTAAAATGAACCAACATGCTAACATCCTTCAAGGAATTTTTAAAGCCAATTAATACAGAATGCTCAAAACTTAGAATATGAAAAGATTCATTTGTGGTGTATAAAACAAAATAATGATGCAATTAAGAGTTGAATCAAGAAATCTAACTTTATGAGTTTTACAGCTGGGGAGTCCAAAAGCAGATAAGAACTCCAAACAGAACCTCGACGTACTAGAAACTTTATGGGGCCAAAGCTCGGACCTCGATGGCACAACAAACTTTTTCTCGTTCTCTTTTTTTTTTTCTTTTGCCTCTTGTCTATTTATAAAATAAGATGGATGAAGTGGTTGGTCAAATGTGATGTTGTGTGGGAGTGAGAGTGTAGGATGAGGAAATCAAGAAGGAGGGTTGAGGAGATCATGGTGAGTAGTTAGGATAGTAATTTTTTGAATCTTTTAAGATTTATCCCTTTTTAAAAAAAATTAAAAATTAAATGAAACCAAAGTGTGTATGTGCATAGTGACGTGAGGGGTGGGGGAAATTAGGATTATTATTATTATTATTTAATTTTTTTTTTTAAGTAAAAAAAATCTGATATTTTCAAAGATGTTATAAAACAAACTTTATCACTTTAACGTTATTTTACTTCATTTTGATTTTTTTGTTTGTATTTTATTTTAAAAGATAACTAAATTATGAGATAAGAAGAATAACCAATATTTATTACAACATAGTAAAATTAAATATTTACATGTACTTTATATGGTACTACCAAAGTTTCTATAACTTATTAAAATTCTAATTATTTATATTTGTGATTTTTTTAAATTATAAATAGAAATAACAGTGTACTTTAAGAATGTGAGGATTTATTTATTTTTCAAATAAAATCTACTAAGAGTAAGATAAAAGTTTAAATCATCAAGATTAGGCCTAAAAGAAATATTTACACTAAAATGGTATAACATTTGAGTGTGGTCAAAAATTAGTTGTTCACACATGGGAGAATATTGTGTGCGCTGAGTTGATGATAATAGATGTTCTTTGGGATTGATGTAAAATTCAAAGATTTGGTAAATGTTAGAATACGAGTGTAATGCATCAGGTATAAGGTATCAGACTTGAGCGAATCGGGAATATTTCTTGTGATAAGGGTTGTCCGGAAAAGTGGTTGGCCGATAACAAGTATTGTCTTCCAAGTTGAAGTCCAATTTGATCATGAAAAGTGCAAGAGAAATCGCCCTAGAAGTCAAAGCCACAAACTAACCACCATGTTTAAAACTCACAAGTTGTTCTTTGTCTAAAATATGAATGAAGGCTATATTCATATCAAAGCTTGGAAGCTTGAATTTGCAGGTGTAATGCCCCAGTTTTGCTAACGCAAAGGCTACTGAGAAGATCATACATCCTAGGCATTTTCCCTAGTTGAGAAGAAGCATACCTCCTAGGCATATCCCTAGTTGAGAGGAATCTTTAGCTTTCCTTGAGTTCAGGAGTCTCGCCTGTAGAATAGGGCTAGTTTTAGTAATATTTAGTTTTTCTTAAAGTTCAGGGGTCCCATCTGGAGAATAGGGTCAATTTTCAATTTCGTTAGGTTGGTAATCATTAGTTTTCCTTGAGTTCAGGTGTCCCGCTTGGAGAATAGGGCCAGTTTTTATTTTAGTCAAGCTTAGTTTATAGTTTTTCTCAAGCCTGATCTCACGTCCAAGAGACACACTTCCTAGTTTAAATCTTTTAGGCCATACTTTTTAGGAGATGCACTTCCTAATTTTGTGTTAAAGGTTTCACCCCTAGGAGACTCACTTCCTAGTTTGAGTCATTCAAGTTTTATCCCTAGGAGACGCACTTCCTAGTTTGAGTCTTTCATGTTATACTTTTTAGGAGACGCATTTCCTAATATTAGGTTACAAGTTTCATCCCTAGGAGACGCACTTCCTAGTTTGAGTCATTGAAGTTTTATCCCTAGGAGACGCATTTCCTAGTCTTTCAGATTATTCTCTTTAGGAGACTCACATCCTAGTTTTGGTCGTTTAAGTTCATCTCTAGGAGACACACTTCCTAGTCTGAGTCATTCAAGATTTACCCCTAGGAGACACACTTCCTAATTTGGGTCATCTGTGTTAAATTTTTAGGAGACGCACTTCCTAAATTGAGATTTTAGCTCTAGGAGACGCATTTCCTAGTCATGGTCTTTCAGGTTATACTTTTTAGGAGACGCGCTTCCTACTCTAAGTTTTCCAGTTTTACTCTTAGGATATGAACTTCCTAGTTTAAGTTTGTCAGTTTTACTCACATGAGAAACACATTCTAGTCGAGTCTTTTACCCTCATCATTGCATCCTTCATCAATAGCATAGGTGATTTACAGTTTTGCTAACAACTCACAAATCTTCCTAGTGCAAACTGGGGCAGAAAATTTTGTTTGTTTTGCTGTTTCTGATTGCAGGCACCCACCTGGAGAACGAGGGTCAATATCTCAGAAATTGGGTTCAGGTTAAAGTCAGAGAAGTAGCAGGCGCCCACCTGGAGAACGAGGGAATTTGTTTCAAAGTTACTTCAAATTTCAAGCAGTAGCAGGCGCCCACATGGAGAATGAGGGAATTCATTTCAGAGTTAATTCAATTTTCAAGTCAGTAGCAGCCGCCCACCTGGAGAACGAGGGAATCCATTTCAGAGTTACTTCAAATTTCAAGTCAATAGCAGGCGTCCACATGGAGAACGAGAGAATTCATTTCAGAGTTAGTTCAAGCTTCAAGTCAACAACAGGAGCCCGCCTGAAGAATAGGGTCAATTCAAGTTAAAAGTAGCAGAAGCTCGCCTCAAGAATGCGAGTCAACAGTTTGAGATGCATAACAAGACTATAAAAAATTCAAGACAGAACAATAGATAGGATTTAGCGGTTTTTATGTAATTTTGATTTGATTTTTCATTTTTGATGTAATGGTAGGAACCGCGAATCGGAATCTCGATGGTACCTCACTCGACTCACTCATCCTCTCCACGTACTCCATCACTTCATTCACTTCTGAACTACACATGGCCTGATTCCTTTATAGCCGAGGATACGTAGGCAGCACAGGTACCGGGGCTCGGTCACAATCTTTTTATCCATTTTTATTTTCTTTTGAATAAGTGTCAGGTCAGGAATCAATTACGTTGCTTATTTCTGCGCTCAAAAGCACTTCGTGTTTCCAAGTAAAGAGGGGCAGCTGAAAGCACGTAATTTTTGACCCGCCACATGTTCAAGCTATATTAGTAGTTTCACATATTTTACATATTTATTTGAGTTATTTTAACTTTTTCTAGTATTCTAATATATTATTTTTATTGTTATTTTATTTGTTCTGTTTAGTATTTTTAAAATAAAAAACACAAAAATAGTTTCAAGTCTATTTTAATTTAAGATTAATTAGTATTTTATGTACTGATACTATTTTTACCTATTTTTATCTATTTTTTATTTATTTAATATGATCTTTTAAAAAAACACAAAAAATAGTTTCATAATGTTTTGTAGTCATACTATTTTACTATAATTTTTATTTTTCTTCTACTTTTATTTTTATATAATCTTGAAAAAATACCAAAAATAGTTTCAAAATATAATATTGTTAATTATGTCATAAATAGTATTTTATTTACGGTGAATGTCTATATTTTAGAGAGATTTTAGGGTTTGTTATTTGGTGGCTAAGTCACTTTTTCCCTATAAATAGAGGGGTTCTATTTCTTTGTAATTGATCCCAAATCAATAAGAATTCTCTCTATCTCTCTTTCTCTGCAATACTCTTCTTCTTCTTTTATTGTTTTATAACACGTTATCAGCACGAGATTCTAACCAATTGAGTAGAAGCTTTGGGATTGAGCATAATGGTTGTCAATTGTTTCATGAACTTTATTCATGATTAAATTCTGGATTTAAGGTAAGTATTTTACTTTATTTTTCTTTTTTAAATTCTTAAAATTCTATAATTGGATTTTAAATACAAGCAAAGACAATAAACTTTGATTATAAATCTAATAGAGTTTGCAAGAAATTATAACCACCCGAAGTGGTAAAATTTCTATGTCTTGTCATGATCAAATTCGTGTATGATTATGGGCAAAGAAGTGGAAACTCGTCCCATTGGATTTGCTTCATTCTCATTCTCCTTAAGAGAATGTGATAGCACTATATGATAAGTCTGCAAGAAGACAAAATTATTACCGTGAAGGTATCAATGGATGTGGACGTGGCAATAGAAAAAATTATAATCGTCATCATTATGATAATAAGAATAATAAGGATTCTCAAAATAATCCTTCACTCTGTGAAAGTAATATTTGTCATCGATTTGACATGGGATTTTGTAAAGCACATATAGATGATTAAGGTCCATTCATGATGTGAATGTGACAACATTTGATTTACGAATACATATTCATTCTTCGAAGAATATGAACGTGCTAGTGGTAGTGGATATACAACACTCACCTCTAAAAGGAGGTTTGAGATGATATAAGAAAATAATATCATTATTATGGCATGAATGGCCATTGGTCACGTACCTATTGTACGCCAAAATATTTTGGCAATGTGATTACTAAAGGATAACAGTAATGCAAGAAACATATCTTACATATAATTTTGACAATGACCATAATTTATAACTTTCTCTTTAAAAGTGATATTCACCATATGGATGTTGATGAATATGTGGCAGTACCAAATTAATTGAGAGCTCTGGAAGAGCCAATTATTACTATTTTGGATGAATACAATTGATTATCATGTCAATTTATTGTGTTGTAGTAAGTCTCAAAGAAACTTATTGAGTTTCTAAAGTATTCGGGAAAGCGATATACTGAGACTATAAATGAAGGAAAAATTTAATATCTTCTATTACCACAATTGTAGTGGGGTAATATGTATGTAAAAAGTCACCCGCTTTATTCTCTAGTTTGTACTACACAAACAAAAGAAAGCCACAATGAAGTAGAAATTTATTGATATAAAAACCTATATCATAATTAACTTGGAGTTTATTCATAATTGCACACGTCATGGTGTAATCCTAAGGTTTATTAGTATTGATAATTTATCCAATTGGCATAATTGGTTTAGCCATGTTAATTTAAGTATGATGTGCAAAAGTAAAAGAGAATTCACATGGGTAAATATTAAAGAACTACAAGTTCTGTATGGATTCTCTTATGTTGTTTGTTCCTATTAAAAAATAGACCAACTAAAATTGGGATTGAATCCCATAAATGATGAAAAAATCAAAGGTGAATATTGGCCCATTCACCTGCCATGTATACCACATAAGATGCATCTATGAGATGGTTACATGTGCAATTATTATTAACCCGTAACCTGGTGTTTGCGAGGTAACTTGCTCCATAATTTAATTTCGAGCATAATTTTCAGATTTTCTATTCAAGACAGTTCAACTTGATAAATTGGTTTACATCACAGTTGGTTTAACAAAATAATTTATTGAGTGACTCCACTTAATAGATAAACTATTACTTATGAGAACAAAGTTATTTATATCAGTTTGATATACATTATATACGAAAGTATATTACATTCTCCCCTCATAAGTGGTTCAGGGTCAGGAACCAAATAATTTTATTTTATTATTATTGAAGTGCGGTGTATATTTTGATTAATACCATAATGCATAAATATGGGCTTCCAAAGTAGAGGATGCAAGTTAGTTTTTCTAACATGAGGGGAAAAAAAGATAAACAATTGAGAAAATGTTACGTGTAATGAATTATCATTTCTACATCTAGATCCTCGAATAAGATAATATGAACTTGAAATTCATAAAAATATAATTCATCTATAATATATTTCAAAGAATGCCAGACGCATTTGCTGACCCAAAGAAAGTAACTATATTCTCAGAAAATGCTCATATTAGAATAAGTCCTAGAAGAACAAAGTCTATGGTACGCTTAAAGCATATAGACAAATCAGTTTTAAATAGAATTCTTGATAAAGAAGATAAGAAAATGATCAAAATGATCATAATAAGGAGGCAAGTGATCTAGAAGATCATATGACATAACATTTCATAAAATTTCAGGAGAGGTTCAGGTACTTGCAAATATGAATGAAGAGATCTCTAGGTTATGTCTTATGAAAAAAATATTGGAACCGATATAAAATGTTTGCCGTCGACATCTATGATAGTTCTAAGTATAAATGAGGATCTTAAGCCTGTCGAATACAGACACAAAAATATTGGCCAAACGGAAGAGACAAAATTTGAATAGAATTGGTTTCATATGAAAGACATGTAGTTTTGGACATGTAGTTCAAACACTTGAAATTATAAAGTCAATGACGAGTGCAATCACTTTTATCTATCTTATATGTCTAGCATGACATAAAAAACTTGATATGCATCTAAAGTCCATTCATATGGCTTATATGATTTAACTTATATGACAATGCATGAAGAATTTAAATTGCTTCAAGTTCAAGAATATAAAATTCTTTGTCATGAAGTACTACATCCTAAGTACAATTTATGAACATTTCTATCTTGCTATAATTATATGCATGATAATGTGATATCGAGAATTTTCAAGGTGCAATATATTCATCGGAGTTAATATGTTTGATTTATTCACCAAATCTCTGCCGACGTCAACCTCCAAGAAGCTAGTGCATAAGATTGGGATGCGAAGGCTCAATGATGTGAATTGATTCTCTCATTAAGGGAGTTAATATATGTCGTACTCTTTTTCCTTACAAAATTTTGTCCCACTGGGTTTTTCTTGCAAGGTTTTTAACGAGGCAACGAAAAGCCGTATTTCTAAACATGTGTACTCTTTTTCCTTTATAGAATTTTTTTCTCACTGGGTTTTATTTTAGTTAAGATTTTAACGAGGCACATTATCAGTTGAATAGACATTCAATGGGGAGTGTTATAAATAGTATTTTATTTATGTTGAATGTCTATATTTTAGAGAAATTTTAGGGTTTGTTACTTGGTGGCTAAGTCACTTTTTCTGCAGTACTCTTCTTCTTCTTTTATTGTTTTATAACAAATTAGAATTAGTTTTGAATTTTATAGTCTAGATTTTATTTTAATTTTAGGATGTCCATGTTCCTTTAAGCCCAATTCAACCAACCTGATCCACTCCTCTTAGCCAATACCCGCCTGACCCATCTTCCTCTCCTCTTTTAATCTCAACCCTCCACCGCCTAAGATCCAACAACTCACAATTAACTCCCACTCCCATGCAAATACCTAATGTAACACCCAAAACCTAATCGGAAGGACTAGAGGACCAGTCCAAGCATTTAAATTTCAAATTCAATTAAAGATCAATCTCCTGCTGCTGTTGCATTTTTCAGTCAGATTTCAGTCGTCGGGTTTGCTGTAACTTAATTCTCGTTAATATAAAGGAAAGCTTGCCGAGGTCCATTTCTCTTCACTGATCCTACTTGATTTCTATTTGTGTTCTCTTGTTATATATGTTTTATGTTAATTGCTCCATCATGGTTGCTGCTTAAATAATTCGTGATTTCTACTTGAGTGAGTGCAAGTGGTTTCACAATTTTGCTAGGAATTCAATTTGTTTAGATTTAAAAGTACTTCCGAATTAGATAAAAGCGAAATGACCTCCTGACCACTTAAACTTACATGGCTTTTAAAAGCCGACACACCAACTTACGACTTTTTCATTTAAATATTCAAACTAGTGAAACCCATAACTAATAAACACGTTTGACCGTTGACCCATCCCATGTGGCGTCAGTTGGTCCTAGTCATTTATGTGCGTGAGTCTCACGACTTTTTGGAGCGTGAGAACCCTTTTCCTAATACATTTAGGGTTTAATTGAGCTCCGCACAAGTTGACATTTCCGGCGAAAGACGTTTCGTTGAACTGAGAAAGCGCCAGAGTATTAGGGACTCGGCCGGAGAGTTGGTTGTTTGACGCATTAAAGAATCTCAAACTCGGTTGATTCAACTGCAGAGTAAAATGGAGTCTTGATTATGGATTTCCACTGATGAATGAATACTAAAATGCTCAATTGAAGAGTAAAAATGGAGTCTTGATTTGAGAATCAAAAAATGCATTTGAAGTGTTTTGAAGTGATAGAGAGAGAAAGGTAAACGAGAATGGTAAAAAAGTTGGGTGTACTGATTAAAAGAGGGGGGACCCCAATCGATGGGGTTATTTTCCCGCCTCTGACGTGTAATGTGCGATTGGCTCAGTGCTAACTGGGCAGACACGTTATCTGACTGGATGGACACGTTAGCAGAAGTGTAATACACGCGCGGATGGTCAACGGTCAAACGTGTTTATTAGTTATGGATTTTATTAGTTCGAGTGTTCAAATGGAAAAGTTGTAAGTTGGTTTATCGGCTTTAAAAAGCCATGTAAGTTTAAGTGGTCAGGAGGCCATTTCGCCTTCGATAAATGGACAATTGTGAATTGATTACAACTTTGGATGATAACTGGACCGTAGGTGGTTGGGGTTATAATGAATAGAATTTAACCTTGGATATTTTACTGTTTCTGTTATTTCCTTATTACTTTCTTTAACCGCTAGTAGCATGTTTAGGCCGACCACATTCGGTAGGCAAATTTTAGGATTATTTATTTATTTTTAAAGGTGAGAGGTCGTTCCCTTTAATTCATATGCAGGGGAATGCCCGTAGACTTTGTATATATTTATCCGGGGTATGCCCCATGCCCATAGTCAATGTAATTGGAGGCCGTGATAGACATCAAGGAATGAACGTAGTATAGGCTGTTCGTATTTTCTTCTTATTTTCTTTTCTTTTCTTTTATTTAGGTGGAGACAACCTCGAGCCTCTTCTATGCTTATATTCGCCTTTTTGTGTGTTTTTACCTCAATCTGCATATTTTTTACAGCCAACTTGATCATGTACACAACCGTACTAGTTACGGGAGTCGAGGAATGCCTAACACCTTCTTCCCGAGTCAAATGAATCCCCTTATCAAGAATCTCTTGTGCAAACTAATTTAGAATCAAATATATTTTTAAGGAAAAATTATTTTTAAATGGCGAATTGGCACACCGAGATTATATGCCAAGTGGCAACTCAGAGATAATCCCTTTTGAACAAATGTTTTGTCACTTTCTAATTGAAAACCCCTTTCGAGCTTTACAAGTCCTTTTATTCTTTTAAAATGGGTTAGTGAGTTAAAAAAAAAGGGTGTGACAATAGACTAACATAATTAGGGATAAATTGACTATGAGAATTTAGAACATAATATGACATTTCAATTAAAGCATGGAAATAGCCTAAGTAGCCTAAACTAGTCAAATATCACGTATAACCTGTGTACCCACTCGTCACCTTACATACACAGATTTCACTTAGCACAATTGAATCAAACAATACCAATTCTAAGGGGTAGTTCCCCCACACGAAGTAAGGCAAGACACTTGCCTCAAATGGGCCAATTCAACACTTGTAAATAGCTTTTCCCTGAAAATCCGCCTCCACCCGGCTCAAATCTAACTAAAATCGACTCAATATCAATAAACAATGCTAGGGAATTTAATTGCAATAGATAGAATTAAGATCTTTACACTTTCCCCAAAAAGTCAACAAAAGTCAACCCGGGACTAGCCTGACCAAAACTCGGGTCCAATGGTAGTTTCCGTCTACCCATGACCCCACGAGTTCATATATGTGATTAGTTTTAAAATCCAAGTCCAAATCGACTCTCAAACTCAATTTCTTATTTTTCAAAACCTTGACAAAATTCCACCAATTTCTACTTTGATTCATATGATTTTGATGTTAAAATCTAAGATATGTTGATGGGATATGATAAGAAATAGATTAGGATCACTTACCCAAAATTTGTAGGTGAAAATTTCCTTTCCAAATCGCTTCTTATCGAGTCTAGGGTTCAAAAATGAGAGAATGGGAGATAAATCCCGACTTTCAGCCCTTATGTACAGCTGCACATATCACAATTGCGATATGAGTTCGCCATTGCGAACTCTTGCAATTGTAAACTCTGGCAATTGCGAAGAAAGCCTCGCAAAAATGGCATTGAAGGCTTGGGAAGCTCTTCGCAAATGCAAAGATGGGATCGCATCTTCGACCCCTGCTGCCCTCGCAATCGGAACAATATCATTGGAAATGCGAACCTAACCCAGCCTAGATGTTCTTTGCAAATGCGACCAAGGTATTGCATTGCGATACCTGTGATTCCTGCTATATTCGCAAATGCGACCCTGATGTTCGCAATTGCGACACTAGAGGGCACTAGACACCGACTTCCATTTTTCAGTCCAAAACACTTCTGGAATGTGTCTGAAACTCATCCGGGCCATCGGGGCTCCAAACCAAATCTTCACACAAATCTAAAAACATCATACGAACTCGCTCGCACGATTGAAGCACAAAAATAACATCTAAAACTACAAATTGAACTCTAAAACGCCTGAGTTTCAAAAAAATTTTCAAGAACTTCTAGAATTACAACTAAGCGTCCGAAAACTATCAAATCAAATCCAAACGATACCAAATTTTGCAGACAAGTTCTAAATGTAATAACGGACCTATTCCAAGTTCAAAAATCAAATTCCGAGCTCGATGGCTAAAAGTCAACCTACAGTCAAACTTTTCAACTTTAAATTGCCAAATTTCAGCAAATCAACACAAATCAACATAGGGACTTCCATATTAATTCCGGGCATCTCCCAAATCCGAAATCACGATACGAAGCTATAGGTGTCATAAAATACAGTTTCGGGGTCGTTTTCACAAAAGTCAAAGTTTGGTCAACATTTTCAAATTAATACTTCTATGTCAAGAATCAAGGGTCCAAATCAACCCGAAAGCTTCCCGTAACGAAGCTAATCAAACCTGCAAGTCATAAAGGCTTAAACACACATGTGTGAAGTAATAAAAGCGATAATGGGTCGCATTACACAAAATAACCGATCGAGTCGTTACAGAAAGTTCAACTATTTAGGACTTTAAAATCGATAATCTTATATAAATCATGTCATATTTGAAATTAAGTAACATAACTATAATATTCCGCATTAATAGTTTGAAATCATTGAAAATATTATTTATTAAATCCTTCATTATTTTACATAGAGAATACATGGACGAACATGCTAATCAGTTCAAGAAACTTTTATTTCCTTATTCTTTGTTACTTTAAGTCTACGGAAAAAAAAGGAAGGAGCTATTTTACCGATTTTACAGTGCACAATATTTTGGGAACAGGAGCAGATTAAGGAAAATAAAGTATCGCTTAAACTTAAGTTCAGCTCTCTAAGAAGCAAAATAACTAGTTATAGTAAACTTGAAAGAGCTAAATTAAATGAAAGATCTATTCGTGGAAGTAAATTATCCAAAAAATTTCCTTACTAGACCTAATATTCTGTCATCGCCTTCAGATACAAGGAAGTTGGACTAGTTACTAGACCAACTATCTAACTCTCTCTCTAAATAAACTTGCATTAGATATGTATCATGTATGTACATAATCAGAAGGGACTTGACTGTTATTTTGTTTGACTCAATTTGTGACAAACAACTTAAACTCTATAATTAACAATTAAATAATTTTTGAGTTATATCAAATAGTTATAGTAAATAATTCTCCTTTCAAAGTTTCTAAGTTTTTATTCTAATTAAATCGGAACAAAAATGAGAAATATTTCAAAATATTCTTATCTAAGTAAATTATGTTTAATTTGCATAATAAAAAAGGGTTATTATATATATATATATA
>ML392921.1:4517-68555 GCA_005239525.1 Nicotiana knightiana
GTCTAATTTTGTCAAAGCAAAGCAAAGAAAAGGCCACAAAATTGGTTACAGTTTCCCTGTTATATGAAGCAAAACTTTATGGGCATGAACATGCATAGGCTAAGGCATAAAGCCATCTTTGATTTTTCCTGACGCGCAAAAGGCTTGACGGACTGAACAATGTGTCAAGGGTCGACAAAAGTTACTCGGGTAAAAGTTATTCTGGGAGCAAGGTTGTTTGCACCATAAACACAAATGGTGATAAGCACAAAATACTCAGGTTTTGATGTTGAGAAAGAAGATCTCCAGAAAGTAATGACAGAATCTCCTGGTAATTTGTACGACCATCGATGAAGTCAGTGTTTCTAACAAGTGTAATGGACGCAAGGTCAAGTCACTCAAGAAATCAAGGCCACAAACTGACCACCATTTTAAAACTAACAAATTTTTCTTTGTTCAGAACAGGAACAAAACAATTTTAGGAAACAGTTCGTGAAAAGACGAACACCACCAAGTGAAGTTCTCAAATCTATAGTTTTCTTCTAATATACAAGTAATCATGTTATTCTTAGTTTTATTATAGGGAATCAATACCCTATCTTCAACACAGGGTACCACATCCCTGGTCACATTACTTTTTGCCTGCATAGGGCACGACATTCCCTAGTAGAATCTCAGTGAGCCATGAGCCTCACCTTATCATCAACACAGGGTACTACATCCCCTAGTTGCGTTTCTGTTTGCCTACATAGGGTATGACACTCCCTAGTAGCATCTCAGTGAGCCAAGAGCCTCATCTTATTTCCAACACAGGATACTACATATCCTGGTTGCATTACTTTCTGCCAACATAGGGTACGACATTCCCTAGTAGCATCTCAGAGAGCCACGAGCCTCATCTCATTGCCAATACAGGGTACTACATCCCCTGGTTGCATTTTTCTGCCTACATAGGGTACGACATTCCCTAGTAGAATCTTAGAGAGCCAAGAGCCTCATCTTATTTCCAACATAGGGTACTACATCCCCTGGTTGTATTTCTTATTGCTAACATAGGGTACGACATTCCCTAGTAGCATCTCAAAGTGCCACGTGCCTCATCTTATCGTCAACACAGGGTACTACATCCCCTGGTTTCTTGCATTCTTGTTAACACTGGGTACGACATCCTCCATTATTTATAAAAAAAATATATATGTCTTTTTCAATTCTTTATTTTTGCAATAGCAAAGATAGTTTAATGTGTTTTCAATAACTCACAAAAATTTTCTAGTGCAAACTGGGGCAGAAAATTTTTGTTCGTTTTGTTTGTTTGTGATGGCTTGTAGGTTTTTCTGCAAAGCACGGATTGGATGTGTAAAAATAAGATTCCAGCTCTCGCCATAGAAAGCGGAACGTTTGATCTCAACACCAGCCGCAAACAACTTTGACAGGATGCATGCAGAGGATTTCAAGATCCCTCTTCCTATCACTGGATCAAGAAGCAAGCCTGTGAGAATATTCCATGGTCTTTTATATCGGAGAGCACCAAGTTTCAGTCTAAAGTCAATAGGAGAAGCAAGTCAAGAATCAAGACAAGACTCCAGATGGCATTTGGATAGGAATTTTGTAACTCTTAGATTTCAGGAGTATGTAATTTTCTTTTCATTTTGATGTAATAATAGGAACCGCGGACCAGAACCTCGACGGAACTTCACTCGATACTCCCTCTAAGAATACTCCATCACTCTTCTTGAACTACACGTGACCTGATTCCCTTATAACCCGGGATATGTAGTCGGCCTAAAACCAAGGCTTGGTTACATCCTTTTCTTTCATCTTCTCTTCCTTGTTAATAGTGAGGTCAAAAATCAGTCACCTAGTTCATTTTCTTTGCCTGAAAACTCTTCATGTTTCCAAGCAAAGAGGGGCATGCTTTGAACAACTAATTTTTGACCACACTCAAATGTTATACTATTTTAGTGTAAATATTCCTTTTAGGCCTAATATTGATGTTTAAGCTTTTATCTTACACGTAGTAGATTTTATTTAATTAAAATAAATAAATAAATAATAATAATAGTCACATTCTTAAAGTGTGAATATATATATATATATATATATATCTTTTAATTAGAATTTTAATAAGTAAACTATTATATTTTTTTTGTATAATTTAAACTATAGTGTAAATATTGAGTTTTCTTATTTTTATAGTTTCCTTTAAGTTTAAAAGTAACGTTGGTATATATATATATATATATNGATTTTTTTATTAGCTAACTAATCTTATAACAATCCTAATTATCCCACCCACTTTTTTTATCTTCATTTTTAAAATTTAAATAGTTCTTAACTAACTCCCAAAATTCTTTTTTCTTAGTCTTAGGTCTCACAACCCCATTCCCCCACTCCCACTCCAATTCTAACTCCTCCATTCATCACACAATTCTACATATATATATATATATATATATTGGGTATACATAAAGGAAGGGAAGAAAGTAAAAAAACAAAAAACAAAGTCAGAACGAAAAAAAGAAAAGAACGACGAAAGAGAAGAAAAGAAAAGAAAAGAAAAGAAAAAGAAATCAGGAAGTAAGAAGGAAAAAGAAAAAAAGAAAGAAAGAGAGAACGGAAGGAGAAGAAAGAAAGAGAACAGAGAAAAGAAAAAAAAAGAAAAAAGAAAAAGAAGTCAGAAAGGAGAACAAAGAAAGATAAAAAAAGGAAGAGAAGTCAGGAATTAACAACGAAAAAGAGAAAGGGAGTTTGAAGACGAAGTTCGAGATTTCGTTCGTGGTTTTAGAAAAGTTAGAATTGCTAGCTTTGGGAATCAGTAGATTGTGGCTGTGATTTTATTGTAAAAAGCTTCACAAAAAGGTAATATTCGAATTTTCATCATCAACATGAAAGATAGTTTTGTTGGTTCTGACTAATTTTGGCTTCATCTTTTTATTTCTATTTCTGTATCTTTGAGTTGTTTTGAGTATTTTCTTTCAAACTAGAGTGAATTGAATATTTGTTTGGGTGTTGGTCCAAGTTAAATTTGATTACCAAACTTTACTCATGGCCTAAATTAATATTTTCATTGATAGTTAAGTTTAGATCTTCAGGAATCATGTTATTAATTAATAATCATCTTTCAAAAAAATAAAAAATAAAATAATACTAATAATTATATCATTCTTGCTAGTCTTATGTAACTTTTATATAAAAAATAATTTCCATGTTTATAGTTTATAGCTTGGTTTGTATATAGAGAATATGTTGTGAATGTGTTATTAACTTTGTGTATACTGTTTAGTTTAATTTTATGCATGCATATCATTTTTCATACGTATAAAAGTTCATTACATAAATTATGTTTAAGGTCATGGAAGCAATAGTCAATTACTTAGACTCTCGAATTTCATTTCTATATAATTAGGACCAATGGAGTTTCTAAAAGGTTCTTCTTTAAATGTATTTATTCATTCATTCGTCTATCACCAGAATTTAATAGTTCTTTGTTATGTTGGGTAATTTGTATCGCGTGAAACAGATTCGAGAATAGTTTAATAATTTTGGCTTAGATAGAAGATTAAGTTTTCTAATTTACAAAAAATATTTTTTTTGTGAAGTACATATAGGGGTTAGGAATTAGCTATTTAAAGGAATAAATAATTGTAGTGGTAAAAATATTTATAAGGTAGCGAGATAAATCATGAACCAAGTTAAGACTCGTTACAATAAGTAAAAAAAAAAAAACTAAAATTATACAAATAAATGTCTCGAATCTGAAGGAGACAAAACAAATAAAATACTTTAAAATACTAGAAAAACTTTAGATGTACTTTAAATATTAGCTCATGTGTTCATACCCAAACCTTAGATTGATATGGTTAAATAATAAAAGGATCATGTGCGCATTCCGCGTCTGGACGCCTTTAAATTAAAAAATAATTATGTTGTAACCATGTGTACATTCCGTACCTTGGTTTAACATTTAATTTCAAAGAAGTACCTTGTGTGCGTTCCGCATCTTGGTGAACACAATTAATATATATATATATATATATAAGTCATAATTAATAAAAATACAAGAATAGCTGAAAATTGATTTAAGCCTTACATTAGTCAATAAAGCGACCGTGCTAGAACTACGGGTCACGAGGGGTGCCTTACACCTTCCCCTCGGTCGACGGAATTCCTTACTCAGTCTTCTGTTTCGTAGACCGTAAATTAGGAGTCAAATCTTCCTTTTGATAAGGGATTCAATAAAAGGTGACTTGGAACACTAAAACTCAATTCCAAGTGGCGACTCTAAATAATAAATAATTCCTTTTCAAAACGTCACTTTAACTGGAAAAACTCTTCTAACTCAACCTCGTAATAGGATTGTGGTGGAAAAATATGGTGTGACACAACTCAAACATGGAATCAATCCATGATCTACTTACCTATTTTGTGATACTCTACTATTACACGCATGTTTATGGTATTACTTAGTTCTTGCCTTACTTTTGGAAAGAACTACGTCTCAAGATCAAGCCAATTTACTTTGTTTCTGTGAAGATCTGAACTATCTTTCATCCATATACATGTTATATTGAACGATTCTTGCATTTTTGGTTCTATTCAAGTCGTCAATCCCAACTAGGGTTTGAGATGTCCCCTTTTCCTTTACTGATTTTCGATTGATATTCTTCCCTTTCTTGTGTTTGACTGATATTTTCCTTATTTTTGTTTAATCTACTGTACCTCCTTATTTTACGTGATATTTTCCCTAAGGCTGACTCTAATTGATTCTCGTAGGCTATATTTTCCTTATTCTCTGTTCAACCTACTAATTTTCTTATTCTATGTGTTATTTGCCCTAAATTTGATTATAATTGATTATGGCATGCCATATTTTCCTTATTCTGTGTTTAATTTACCGTGTTTCCCTATTTTTTGTGTTAAATCTACTACTATATAAACCCCTCCCCTAAAACCCCTTAAACAGAGACTTTTGAATCTCCTAATCCCTGCTAGTGTTCTCACTACTCTCCTCTCTCACTCACTCACTCACTGTTACACTCGAACACTCTCTAAAATTATCGAATTCGGGGCCGCCTGAAAGCCAAGGCTATTAAACAACCTCCTCCGGTGCAAGCACTGCTCGAAGCCCATTCTCGAGGCTCTTGTGAACTCTGAAGCATCGGAACCTAGGGTTTTGTGTTATTACACTCTTCACTCTTTTGATTCTGCTACTGGTTAGTGTGTTAAACCCTTGAAATGTTCAACTTTTCTCTTTCTTTCTGCATATATGTTTGAATTACATGGGCATGATTTAGCTATGATAATATTCAATACTCTGTTGTCATTCTGTGATAATTAAACGCATGGGGATAGTTGTTATGCTAATATGTATTCTTCACTATGATTTTCACTCTGTGATTTCTTGTCTTCTGAAATGGGTTCTGTACCAATTAGCATCTTAGCATGTTTAGTTTTGAACCTCAATAAAAGTCCATTTTGATATGAGCCTGACTACTGTGACTGTATGTTGTTAGTTACAAATGTTTCTCATATTTTTGTTTTAGATACTACCCCAACTCTATGGGAACCCCCCCCCCCCACTTGATTGAGTGAATATTTCAGTGCTAAGTCCTGTGTATACTTGATAGCCCTTTGGGTATTAGTCCTAACTCTATGGAATGCTGCTCTAAAGTCTGCTTTAAACATGTTTCATGCTGTCCTGATTTTTAAAAGATAAATACTCTATTTTTTTTCTATTAACTAGGACTTTGATCCTATGCTAATATGTTTTCCCAGTATGCCTTGGTTCATTTTCCACCCTATCCTTTCAGTGATTATCACAATGTTTGTAACCCTCCATCATGTCTAAGTAATGATTAATATGGCATTAGGTTAGGCTTAACTTAATTTGGATTTTTAGGTTTCAACTAGTTCAAATTCATGCATCTACGCATGATAACCTATGTATGCCTGCAAACCTGTTTCCTTCTCCTAATTTCTATGAGGTTGTCTATGTGGTACTTTGCTATGAAAACCTTGCTAAACCTACTGGCCTGCTTGACTAGTTGCTCTGTATGCTCAATTTGGTGTATTACTTGATTTCTGTCCACTCTCCTTACTGTTGATACCCAATTTTTTCCTCAAATCATTTTCAAACTTGTATATATACTTTCAAAATTACTCCTTACAGTAACTGGTATTTTCTCACAGCTTTTCCTATTTTTATCAGATTATTTACTGTTCATTCAACACTTTATATTCCATAATTATTCATAAATGATATAATTTCAAATCATTTTCTTGCTCAACATGTTATTTATATCCTATTTAATTCCCTTAGGATTTTATTATTTCACAAATTAGTCAATATTAACATTATCTAGTTAATTTCAGCAGTTTTTGCGATTATAGCACAAATGTGCATTTATACCATTTTAAAATCAATGAATGATCATTTATAATTTTTATATCTTAGTTAATCGCCTTAATTTCATTTATTTGGTCTCAATTTATTTTTTTTACACAATTATTAGCTATTTTATTAATTAATTATCTTATTTAATTGGGTATTTAACGTTTAGCCCATTTCTATTTTAATTATAACCAGTCTTAAACCCAACCCACCTAACTCTTTAATACCTAACCAACCAAGCCCAAAAGCCGTTCATACCCGGCCCAACCCCACACCTGATCTGAACCGTTGATCAAATGAGATCAACGGTCCAGATCAATGTTACCTTAATTAACTCTCAATCACTACCCCCTCCGACCCCTCATTCTCTCAACACTCATTCTCTCTCTATCTCTCTCTGTTACTCTCTAGTTTTCTCTAGAAGCCTCCTTTGGCTTCTCTTCTCCAAATGGAATCCGGTCATCTTCTCCAGCTGGTTCTCTCACCAGAAACCATGGCTCCTCATCGTCTCATGGCTATTTGTCCACTTTGCACCGGTCCAGTGATACCCTGGGGCTCTCAGGCAAACCTGGAGCAGTCCAACTCATCTCCCATGGTCCCATGCCACTTTTCGGCCTCCCCGGCCGTTTGAGTAAGGATTACGACCTGTTCCGGCTTAGGCTGGTGCCATCTTTGAGGTTCTTCCTACTTCTCTGGGTTCCACGAAACCCTAACCCTATGTCTTTCAATTTATTCTAGATATACTTTATATCTATAGTATTATGAAGCTTTTCTATATTTTTCCCTGAAAACTTTCATCTTCAAATGATCTTTCAATTTTTAAAACTAGGGTTTCACAACCCCTTTCAAAAATCAATTTTGTTTACTTCTGCTTTAATGTTATTCTATGCTTTTCTCTGTTAATACGTTTTGATTCAAAGCTTCTTACTGAAAACCCCAATTTTTAGGGTTTCAGTCCGTCTTGTTTGCTATGTTTAGCCAATCTGTATACTTCTCCTAGAATCTCTGTGTGCTCTATGTTTCTTACTCTAATTCATGGTTAGGTTTCCTGAACCTCTACTATTCCTCTCGCTTAGGGTTTCTCTGAACTCTGGTTCTGATTATCATTTAATGGGTTTGATTATTGATTTAACGGTTGTTTATCTGATACTCCTTTATTGACTCTGTATATGTCTTTGCATAGTTATGATGTTTTCTGCGAACCTATGATTTTGTATGTTCTGTACTAATTTTTCGAATTGTTTCCCTTGATTGTGTGATACTTTCCTTGATTATGCCTGATTCCCTTTGATTTCAATTACAGTCGAGATTCCCTCGACTAATTTTCAGAATTAAACTCGTACTTTGCTTTGTGAATATGCTATCGGTTTTACTTTCCTTAATTATGTGTTATGAACCTGGTCTTTATTACATACTCCATGCTTTTAATACCCCCGTTATGGTAAGATCACTCTAGTTGATTCCTTTCCCTGATTTAACTCTGATTGGACCGTTTGAACTTGACTCCCTAATTAAAGGGAGTCCAGGCCTTTAATTGATACTGATTGGTTATTATTTCCATAATTATGTTAGACTAATTATTCCTTACCTTATTCTCTTTACTCGTTTCAGAATTATAAACACCCTACTCTCTTTAGCATAAGACAACCAATAGATACACAAACACACATACAAACAACACTCATATTGCTCTGAACTCTCACTTGCTTTGCTGCATATTCTCTCTTGTTCTTCTGGCTACTCAGTCGACTGAAAGCCAAGACTGAATAACTTATTGTTGCTCTATTGCTCTGCATACTACTGTCCTATTGCTCTACTTCTCTGCACCTTGCTGTTCTATTCTTACACCTAACTGGTATGTTTCTCGTTTAAGTTTATAGCATCCAACTCAACATGTTTCTCACGTCTACTTGTCTATGTGATTCCCCTTTCCCTTCAACCTAACATGTCTATTGCTTTCCCTTATATGTTTCCATCATGAATCTGCCTGACTCCCAACACTATGATCATGTATCCCCTAATACTTAGTTACTATGTAAATCCTAACCTTGGACCTAATATGTGACTCTGTTTGGCACCCCCTCAATCTAGTGCTGCTAGATTCCTGGCATGAACATTCTGTGATAACTAGGCTGTGATTGTTTAAATCATATAGCACTAGCCTAAGGACTATTTGTGTGCAAGTCTGCTTCTACTATGTGACTTATTTGTCCCCTAATCCCCCTATGCCCGTTTGTGTTTGCTTCCTAAACCATGTATGTTCTGGGTTGCTGATTGTCTTGTTTTATTTCTTCTTCAAACCAGTTTTCATAAAACACCTCTCATGGTGTTCTCTGAAGCTATTTTCAAAACAGTTATTTCAAAAGCTACTTTTCAAACTCAACTCTTTTCTAAACTGTAGGCACATCTCACTACTCTTAGTTCTAAGTTCAGCCCCCTTCGTGTGAGCACTTCCTTGGGGACCATTTGAGTACCCATCGAACTCTGACACATAAAGCTGGCATTCCACACTGCACTTACTCATTCCTGGCTAGGGTACTTGGGTGTGAGCACTGCCTGGGGTCCTCTGAGATCCTTAGGAACTCTAACACACCTAGGTTACAAAGGGCCATGTCATATGGCATGTTTGGATCTGTATACTTGGGCCTACTGTTAGGCTCTCTATAGTAACTTCTTATTTTTATTTTTATGTAATTCGTGCAAGGCTGGTCTATAATAATTAATTTTAAAAACGGATATGGGCTGGATAGTGAAATGGGCGGGGTTGTGCATGCTTAGTATAATTATGGGTAGAAACCATGCTATAGGATTTATTTTGTGTATATGTGCAATAGCTACCATGCTTAGGAATACTTTCCATGCATGCATTAGAGAACATGTTTTAGGCCCGTTTATCTCAGCATCTTTGCCATACCCATGCCTCACTTAGAAATCCTGTTCGTAGTTAAATAACTATAAAATGGTTGTTATAATGTTACTGTCTCTGCATCTTCACGATCACCTTGTCTAGAAATCCTGTTTTAGGTTAAAAACATTAATCGTCAATATTTTCATTAGAGATCATGTTACCCTAGGAATTCATTCTCAACATGCTCATATTACCTATGCCAAACTCATGTGTTAAGTACATACTGCTATTTGCATTAGAAATTATGTGCTAGGTTCAACAACTTAACTACGCTTCTGTATTTCCTATTTCGATTCAAAAAGATGTGTTAATAAGTAAATTCCGCCCTAAAATAATAATAGATTCTGATTTCTGAAAATGTTTGTGCATTTAGAAAAGCATGCGTAGGTTTGCATCATTCTACACCCTGTATGCATTTAGATATCCTGTTTTGTAGGACGCTGCATTCACATTAGTTTAAATACTCACTCCTTTACCACGATTAAGTCTAAACAGGATAACTGGAGTTTGTTAAATTCGCGCAGGCAAGCCTTAGGCATTAAGTTTATTAAAACTGGGNACTTTATTTTAAATACTTGCACCTTTTCCTATTATCTTTGCATGCAATTAATTGTTTACTTTGAGTATTTATTTTTTTTCAAAACGTAACTGACATCTCTCTTTGTTTCCTTTTTGTAACTGCTTTAAACCATTATTACTGTTTTTACCGCTTTCTTTAACGTGCAAATACGTGACAACTTATTTTAAATACTTATTGCATAAATCATGCTCAACATTCATACTCCACTCGTGCCAAACAAAATATTATATCAACGCTTGATGAGTGGTTGCTCCCTTCCTATATTATCACCCCCTAAATTCGGAAAGGCTTATTAGCGGTAAAACCAGTCGATCAACGGTGCAGTCGACGGTTCCGTGCCTTTCCCCTTTGAGTTGTCCGCTCAAAGGTACCAGTCTAAAACCACATAGAAACCTTACTCTGTCGAACTGTTGCATGCATCATGGTCAAAACTAGTCAAAGCTAAAGCGTTGTCCGCATGATAGCTTTTAAGATAACCTTATCCAAAAGTCCACCGAGTTTACCTGAACCCAAACGGACGCCCTCACGTTCTATGCATTTATTTGGAGAACTAAATGTTTCTTGCTAATTATTGACGTTAAATAGTCGATTCCAGTGGGGGTAAAGGCCTAAACTATTTGTTTTGCAGAAAAAAAATGAGGCACGAAGTCCCCAAATTCGGCATGGTCTCCAACATTCACCCAAAATTTCTGAGTTGGTGGGAGGATTTACACTCTAGCAACAAAGCTATCGTCAGGAAACATTTGGGTAATCTACCATCACTTATGGAAATCCAGCCTAATAAAATGATAGTAGAGGCTGCTACCCTATTCTGGGATTGCGAAAGGTCTGTGTTCCGCTTTGGGAGCATCGAAATGGCACCATTGATAGAAGAGATAAGAGGGTTGGCTAACTTAGCATGGGAAACACCGGGGTTGCTGATGCCTGAGAACCGCACAGGAATAAGTTTTTCCTCAAAATGATGGGTCTGAAAAAGGACGCGGAGTTGGTATGTATGGAGGATTCGTACATTCCTTTTGATTACCTGGACGAACGGTATAGCTACAATAAATCATACCGTACCTACCATGACGAGTTTGCTATCACCTCTCTGGGACACGTCCATCGCCGAGTGTTCGTGTTTATGGTCTGCTTTTTGGGATTGATCGTGTTCCCGATGAAGAAAGAAATGATCCATACTAGGTTAGCCATGGTAACTAAGACCGTAATGGAAGGGTTAAATGGGCAATATTTCAGCATTGTGCCCATGATCGTACCGGATATGTACCGGGCTTTAGAAAATGTCAACAAGGAGCAAAACATTTCGAAGGTTGCAATTTGTTACTCCAACTATGGCTTGTAGAACATCTCCAAAAAGGGGAATATCGACAGGACATCCACCGCCGAATGTGGGATGACCACATCGCTTTCCATCACCCAAAGCGAATGAACTATATCCCTGACATGTTCGCTCAACCTGAGGACGCCGAAGGATGGGTCAANTATTTCTGGTATTGATTGGTCTCAGAGGGACCTACCCTTACGTCCCTCTTCGAGTTATGAGGCAATCAGGAAGGAAACAAGTCATCCCTAGGGTCGACAAGATGAGCCATCTCCAAACCGACTTTCAAAACAATGACAGTCCTCACAGGTGACAAGCTCAGCACCTATGGAACTGCAAGGTTATACTCGAGAAAGACACCATCGAGCCGGACAGGTATCATGCCGGTTATACCCCTTTCTATCCAGGTTGGTTAGAAGAAGATTTGGGTGGTCAGAGCAAGCCAGGGTACGTCCGAGGTCACAGGGTTGTAGATGAAAGGGCTGAAGCACAAGTCAAGTTCAACCAGTTGCGTAAAAGGATCCGGGAGAATGAGGATGATCACCACAAGATACATGAGTCCAACAAAAGACTGATCGAGGAATGGAAGGACATGGCTATTAGCGCCAACAAAAGGATGGGATATTTGGAACGAGGTATAATCGATTTAGAAGAAAAGTTCATCAAAGTGTTGAATATTGTCAAAAGGTTGAAGGAGCTGCAGGGGGATATTTGGCCAGAACTAATTAGCTGCTAGGACTTCGTGAGCTGGGAAAGCTGTTAGAAGAAAGCAGGAATGCCAAATCTGGGGAAGGTCCTTCTGGGACCAAGTAGATAAGGATGTCTTTATTTTTCCAACAGTGTAATAAGGCCAATGGCCATTAGTGATTTTTATTTTTCGTCTGTCATTTTAGGATTCGTCTATTTTTCTTATCAATAAAATGAGGCATTTAGCATTTAAGTTCTCCAAATCAATTTGTCGCTAGTTCTCCAAATCAATTTGTCGTTTTAGGATTCGTCTATGTGTTTAAATACTGCAATACTCTTTTCATAATCCTCACTGACTTGGTTACCTTTTGTTTCTATTTTTCTTACTCCCCTCCCCAAAGGTTAGTTCGTACATTCTGGCATCATCAGCCTATCACACCAGATCCAAGGGCCCTCCACCTACTCCTCCCCCTAGTCCTCCTAAGGACAAAAACAAAGGCAAAAGTAAGATGGAAGAGTCTAGCGACATCAGAAAGAAGAATGTGATTGAAAGGGTAGAGGCCACTGATGGCCGAGGTATTCAGGCCCTGCATGAGAACATGTCGCCGCTTGAACAAAAATTACTGAAGTTTCAGGAAGAACTAGATCAGGTCCGGAATCTGGCCAGCTTATCATTTTCCCTCAACGTCCCTGACGTCAACCTTCCAAATGCTCAAAACCCCACACCTCCACAAAATATCCCAAGACAGCAAAACCATCACACCACTCCCCCAAAGAACCAAAACCTCCCGACACAGTAAAATGCTTGCCACACCACAAATAACACCCCACTGCTCATCCCAGAACCTCAAAATCCCACAAAAGACCATTTCCACACCTATAACAATCCCATCTATGTGGAAACCATGACCCACTCCACTCCGCCTATCCCATAGGCATCCGAGTCTGAAGAAAAGGATTTACTTATCAGGAACCTGACCGAAGAGCTTAAGAAACTGACCAGCCGAGTTCAGGGTGTTGAAGGGACCAAATGGATCGAAGGGTTGAACTATGAAGACCTTTGTATCCAACCTGATGTCGAACTGCCCGAGGGGTACAAACCTCCAAAGTTCGAAATGTTTGACAGTATTGGTGATCCGAGATTCCATCTGAGGACCTATTGCGACAAATTGGTCGGCGTGGGAAAGGATGAAAGAATCCACATGAAGCTGTTCATGAGGAGTTTGAAGGGAGATGCACTGTCTTGGTACATCGACCAAGACCCCAAGAAATGGTCAAACTGGGTAGGCATGGCGTCCGATTTCGTGGACAGGTTTAGGTTCAACACAGAGAACGCACCAGATGTGTTTTACATTCAGAATTTGAAGAAGAAGCCTACAGAAACCTTTCGCGAGTATGCTACTCGCTGGAGGTCCGAAGCTGCAGAAGTCAGACCTGCTCTAGAAGAAGAATAGATGAACAAGTTCTTTGTCTGAGCTCAGGACCCGCAATATTATGAACGGTTAATGATGGTTGAGGGCCGCAAGTTTTCTGACATCATAAAATTGGGAGAGCGCATTGAAGAAGGTATTAAAAGCGGTATGGTCACAAATTTTGAAGCCTTGCAAGCCACTAACAAGGCTCTACAGTCCGGTGGTGTGCCTAAGAAGAGAGATGTGGGAGCCGTAATGGTTGCACAAAGAACAAAGTCCCCACTCAAGTACCAAACCTATCCGACACCTCCAATCACATATCATCCCTCACCAAATTACCAAGCTCCACCACCAAATTACCAAACTCCACCACCTTCCTACCAAACTCCTCCACCCACATATCAACCTGCTTCGCCCAAATATCCACAACCTGCCCCTGTCTACCACACTTGTAATTCCCACCCATCTCATTACTAATCCCCTCATGCACGCCAAAATTTCCTTAGACCTCGTCCCAATTTTGATCGCCGTCCTCCAAAGCAATATACCGCCATAGCCGAGCCTATTGACCAGCTATATGAAAAACTCAAAGCCGCTGGTTATGTTACACCTATCCTGGCTTCCACCCTTGAGAATCCCTCTCAGTGGGTTAACCCAAAAATTTTGTGCATACCATTCCGGCATGAAAGGGCCCACCATCGAGGAATGCCACTCTCTAAAGGACAAAATACAGGCTCTCATTGACAACAAGATTATTTTGGCAAAAGACCCCCCTCCAAACGTTCGCGACAATCCTCTGCCAGACCATAAGGGTAGAGGCGTCCATATGATTAAAATAGAAGATGATTGGGACCCCGAGGGGTCAATCGGGTTGATCGCAGAAGGCGATGACCCAAAGAAATCCGCAGTCACTCAAACCGATCATAGTCCAGATTCAGCCATCTGAGGCCTCTGAGGTAAATATGTCTATTCCATTCGAGTTTGAAGCAGCGCCACCGGTAAAGTCACCAGTGCCAATTGAATTTGAGTTTGTATCTCCAGCAAATACACCAGCTTCGTTCGAGGTCGCAAACTTGCCACCCCGAACACACATTCCGTTTGAAATAAAGATGGCTGCATCAATTCCAGTGGCGATGTCAACTACACCACACTTCTATTCAAACACTATTCCTTGGGATTACGCAGCTGAGGCGAGAAGGAAAAACAAGGCCAGGTCTGAGGAAGCTGTCGCAGCACAGGGTATGACGAGAACTGGTAGGGTCTACACCCCTGAGCATCTGGCCGAGTCGAGCAAACAGGCCGCCAACTGACCTCCCCTTATCGAAACAGGGTCCGATGACCTTTGGAGAAAGATACAGGTGAAGCAGTGTTCAGTCATCGACCAGCTGAACAAGACACCGACACAAATATCCATCCTCTCTCTGCTGCAGAATTCCAAAACACACAGAAATGCTTTGTTGAAAGTGTTGAGTGAAGCATATGTGCCAAACAACATCACTAGTGGGGAAATGGCCAATATGGTAGGCCAGGTACTAGAGAGTCATAAAATCACTTTTCATGAGGAAGATCTACCACCCGAAGGATTAGGGTACAACAAAGCGCTGCACATCACCGTGAAGTGCGAGGATCATTTCATCACAAGAATCTTGATCGACGGAGGTTCCAGTCTTAACATCTGTCCGCTGATAACACTCAAGAAATTGGGCAGAGGGCTACATGAAATAAAGGATGGGGCGATCAATGTGAAGGCTTTCGACGGTTCTCAGAGGTCCACCATGGGGGAGACCAGTCTATGTCTACAGATGGGACCGACTTGGTTCGAAGTGAATTTCCAGGTGATGGATGTTCCGGCATCCTACAACCTGTTGTTGGGATGACCCTAGATTCATGTTGCTGGGACCGTGGCATCAACACTACATCAGGCGGTAAAATTCGAATGGAACCACCAAGAGGTGATTATTCATGGTGACGGTAATAACCCCATTTATGGCTATCAAACTATTTCGATGATTGACGGGAAAATGAATATAGGCGGAGGAACTTACCACCATATTGAACGGGTCAATGCCATCAACAAGGAAAAATGGTGGGATAACAAGATCGAGAGCATCTTGAACTGGGGAGGATATGAGCCAGGCAAAGGGCTCGGTAAAAACCTCCAAGGGATCACGAAGCCTATAAAGCTCAAGGAGCATGGTACCACTTTCGGTCTGGGGTATGAGTACACCTGACAGGAATTCAACGACTGGTCGCCACCTTGGCACAGTCCCTATTACCCTTTGGAACAGCCGATACCTCATCTTGAGCAGACTTTCAAGCAAGCTGACACTGTCTATGGTTCAGATGAAGAAGAAGAACTTGGAGCAATGAGGAGCTTGTTTCTACAGAATGATGATATGGATTGCTGTGTTATCCTCGATGGGGAGGGGGAGGAAGGCCCTTCCATACAGACTGTGATCAAGGGGGCATATCTCAAGAACTGGTCTATCAAGACAACTAAAGCCCGACGAGCCTCGGGGTAGCAAGGATAAAACAAACATTATTTACTGTTTTATTTACTAAATGATTTTCCTGCATTTGTTTTTAATTTCTGCAATAAAGATCTTCAATGTTCGAAACAGTTATTCAATCTATCAAAGCATCTTCTAAATTTCTCTTACGAAATCCGATATTTATTACTATTGTTTTCCCTCATTACTTTACTTATACAATATTACTATTACTTGTCTTGATGAACCGATGACTGTGACATGCAATGAGACAACGCAGCAAACAGACATTGATTCAGATGAAGACGACATACCTGACGAGATTTTCAAGGAAGTTGAGAACTTTGAGAATAGACCTAAGTCCAACATGGATGAGACCGAAGTTATCAACCTGGGAGATTCAGAAAACGTCAAGGAAACTAGTATCAACACTCATTTGTCACCATCAGAGAAGAAAGAATACACAGAGTTTCTAAGAGGGTATGAGGATGTGTTTGCATGGTCGTATGATGACATGATTGGTCTAAGTACGTCTATTATGGCTCACAAACTGCCAACCAATCCAACATGTCCGCCAGTGAAACAAAAGCTCAGAAAGTTCAAACCCGACATGAGTTTGAAAATCAAAGAAGAGGTTACCAAGCAGATCAACGCCAAAGTTCTCCGGGTAGTGGAGTATCCGACATGGTTAGCTAACATTGTACCTGTGCCGAAGAAGAACGGGAAGGTCAAAGTCTGCGTCGACTACTGGGATCTCAACCGGGCAAGTCCGAAAGATGATTTCACCTTGCCAAACATACACATTCTGATTGACAACTGCGCCAAGCATGAATTGCAGTCCTTTGTGGATTGCTTCGCTGGTTATCACCATATTTCGATGGATGAGGAAGATACTGAAAAGACGGCGTTCATTACACCGTGGGGAGTGTATTGTTACAAGATGATGCCATTCGGTCTAAAGAATGCAGGGGCCACTTACATAAGGGCCATGACCACCATATTCCGTGACATGATTCACAAAGAGATCGAGGTGTACGTAGATGATGTCATTATCAAATCAAAGAAAGCTGCTGATCACATGGAGAATTTGGGGAAATTCTTCAATCGGTTGCGAAAATACAATCTGAAACTGAACCCCGTGAAGTGTGCATTCAGGGTTCCTGCTGGGAAGTTGCTAGGATTTATTGTAAGCCGCAGGGGAATAGAGTTTGATCCGTCCAAGGTCAAAGCCATTCAAGAGTTTCCACCACCAAGGAACAAGAAAGATGTGATGAGCTTCTTGGGGAGGCTTAATTACATCAGCCGGTTTATAGCACAGTCTACAGTCATCTGTGAGCCGATCTTCAAGATACTGAAGAAGGACGCCACAACTAAGTGGACTGAGGATTGTTAAAAGGCTTTCGACAGAATCAAGGAGTACCTCTCAACACCGCCGGTTCTGGTACCACCTGATCCAGGTAGACCCCTATTACTCTACCTTGCAGTGCTAGATGCAACTTTCGGTTGCGTTCTTGGGCAACATGATGAAACGGGAAGGAAAGAACAAGCTATTTATTACCTCAGCAAGAAGTTCACTCCGTATGAGGCCCGATATTCTTTATTGGAATGCACTTGTTGTGCTTTGACCTGGGTCACACAGAAGCTGAGGCATACTTCTGTGCCTACACAACATATCTCATATCAAGGATGGATCCATTGAAGTATATCTTTTAGAAGCCCATGACCACTGGCAAGCTAGCCAAGTGGCAGATCCTGCTGAGTGAATTCGACATTGTCTACATGACTCAGAAGGCATTTAAAGGACAAGCTCTGGCAGACTATCTTGCTGAGAATCCCGTAGACGGAGAATACAAACCCATGAAAACGTATTTTCCTGATGAAGAGGTATTATTCGTAAGAGAAGACATTGCAGAATCCTACGACGATTGGAGGATGTTCTCTGATGGAGCATCAAACTTCAAAGGAGTCAGTATTGGAGCAGTACTAGTATCAGAGACCGGTCAGCATTATCTAGTATCCGCCAAAGTCAGGTTCCCTTGCACCAACAATATGGCCGAATACGAAGCCTGCATCTTGGGACTCAACATAGCCATTGACATGAACGTCCATGAGCTGTTAGTGATTGGTGATTCAGACTTATTGGTACATCAGGTACAGGGAGAATGGGCAACCAAGAATTCCAAGATCTTACCCTATTTGCATCACGTTCAGGAGTTGAGAAAGAGGTTCACAAAGATAGAGTTCCGGCATGTCCCCAGAATCCAGAACGAATTCGTCGATGCTTTGGCTACTTTGTCATCTATGATTCAGCATCCAAAAAAGAACTTCATTGATCCTATTTCGGTGAAAATCCACAATCAGCCAGCTTACTATGCCCATGTCGAAAAAGAAGCAGACGAAAATCCTTGGTTCCATGATATCAAGGAATACTTGGCAAAAAGATAATACCCGGAGCTTGCAAATGCCACTCAGAAACGTATGCTTCGAAGTTTGTCTAACAATTTCTTTCACAGTGAAAGAATCCTGTATAGTAGGACTCCCGGTTTGGGTTTGCTAAGGTGTGTCGACGCAGAAGAGGCAACGAAATTATTGAAGGAAGTTCATGCTGGGACCTGTGGCCCACATATGAATGGTTTCATTTTAGCAAAGAAGATACTCCGAGATGGTTACTTTTGGATGACTATTGATACGGACTGCATCCAGTATGTCCGGAAATGTCACCGTTGTCAGATACATGGAGATATGATAAAGGTACCTCGCAGTGAGCTTAATGCAACAAGTTCACCCTAGCCGTTCGCCGCTTGGGGCATGGACGTCATTGGACCAATCGAGCCTGCCGCCTCTAACGGACACAGGTTTATTCTGGTCGCCATTGATTACTTTACTAAATGGGTCGAAGCAGCCTCCTACAAAGCAGTCACCAGGAAAGTTGTGGCCGATTTCGTCCGCGACCGCATTATTTGTCGATTCGGAGTTTTAGAGTCAATCATCACCGATAATGGTTCTAATCTCAATAGTGACTTGATGAAAGCCATGTGTGAAACCTTTAATATCAAACACAAGAATTCCACAGCTTACAGACCTCAGATGAATGGAGCCGTTGAGGCCACTAACAAAAATATCAAGAAGATACTAAGAAAGATGATAGAAAGGCACAAACAGTGGCACGAGAAGTTATCATTTTCCTTATTGGGATATCGCACCACAGTTAGCACCTCAACAGGGGAAACTCCTTATATGCTAGTTTATGGTACAAAAGCTATAATTCCTGCCGAAGTGGAGATCCCATCTCTGAGAATTATACAAGAAGCTGAGCTCAACGACGCAGAGTGGGTAAAGAGTCGTTATGAGCAGCTAGCCCTCATAGACGGAAAAAGAATGAATGCAGTTTGTCATGGTCAGCTATATCAGAACAGAATGGCCAGAGCCTTCAACAAGAAAGTCAAGACGAGACGATTCACACCAGGGCAGCTGGTGTTAAAGAAAATCTTTCCGCATCAAGATGAAGCCAAGGGGAAGTTCTCTCCCAACTAGCAAGGCCCGTACATGGTTCACGGAGTGCTGACAGGAGGAGCACTTATACTTGCAGAAATGGACGGAGAAGTCTGGCCAAGCCGATCAATTCAGATGCAGTCAAGCGCTACTATTTGTAATCTTCATGTTTTATCAATGATGTAAAGTAAACTACGCCTGACCTGATTCCCGTTTAAGAGGGGATACGTAGGCAGCCTTATGGGTTCGGTCACAATTCAATAAATTTTTTTTTCATCTTCCCCCATAATTAGAAATTGTGGCAGAATTTTGAGGAGGACCCTCAAAATTCCGAAGCAAGCAGCAGGCCAGAAGCATTCACCCAGCCAACTAGGCCAGAATTTTGAGGAGGACCCTCAAAATTCCGAAGCAAGCAGCAGGCCAGAAGCATTCACCCAGCCAACTAGGCCAGAATTTTGAGGAGGACCCTCAAAATTCCGAAGCAAGTTCATCCAGCCACGACACGAGCAGCAGTCAGAGGTGTCCACCCAGCAAACTGGGGCATAATTTTGAGGGAGACCCTCAAAATTCCACAGCAGTAGAGGTTGCAATGTCTCGAACCATGTCATCTCGTCGGTTCATCTAAAACTATTTTAGATTATATATTATACTTTTACAAAATCATGCATATTTATCAAAACAGCTTGTTTAGCGAGCGCTACCCCAGTGATGCGAACAGTATCGTGATCAAGTAGACGAGCCAAGCAGAGCCAGCGGGAATGCGAACTAACCTTCCCTTTTACAAAACTCACGATCTTTCTTTGGGTGCAGGAACAAATTGTAGAAGCCCCAAAACATATTATCCGTTCAAAGGACAGACATCGTTCCTCAAACTCATCACACACACCAACATTTATTATCAGCACAAATGATGCTTCATCATCACAATGCTCTATCGCAATTAACGCCAGCTAAGAATTTCTGTTGTCCTTCCTTTAAATCTTGCATAAGGCTACTATTCTGCCTTCCGAGACTAAACATTGTTTCCATTTGCACTTTATTTCCCGCATTGCATAAGGCTACCATTCTGCCTTCTGAGATTAAGCTCTACCTCCATCTACATTTTTATTTCCTGCACAAGGCTACTATTTTGCCTTCCGAGACTAAACGCTGTCTCCATTTGCACTTTATTTCCTGCATTGCATAAGGCTACCATTCTTCCTTCCGAGGTTAAGCTCTACCTCCATCTGCATTTTTATTTCCTGCATAAGACTACTATTCTGCCTTCCGAGACTAAATGGTGTCCCCATTTGCACTTTATTTCTCGCATTACATAAGGCTACCATTCTGCCTTCATCTGCATTTTATTTTCTGCATAAGGCTACCATTCTGCCTTCCGAGACTAAGCTCTGTCTCCATCTGCATTTTTATTTCCTGCATAAGGCTACCATTATGCCTTCCGGGACTAAGCATTGTCTCCATCTTCATTTTTATTTCCTGCATAAGGCTACCATTCTGCCTTCTGAGACTAAGCACTGTCTCCATCTGCATTTTTATTTCCTGCATAAGGCTACTATTCTGCCTTCCGAGGTTAAGCTCTACCTCAATCTGCATTTTATTTCTTGCATAAGGCTACCATTCTGCCTTCCGGGGGCTAAATGCTGCTTCTCATTTACCTTTTAAAGAAACCATCGTCTCTATCATTATCTACTTTGTTTCTTTCCGGGCTAAGCTCTTCCCTTTTTAATTCACAAGACTAAGCTCTGTCTTGTCAGCATCATACTATTGCACTTCTCATGGGCTGAAATATCGCCAACCTATATAAAGGCGTCATCGTTCAGAGGCACCATCTTCATGGACCGAGAACATCATTTCATGGCCCGTGGATACCTTTTTATCACTCTGCATATCATTATTCAAAGGCATCATGGTTCGGAGGCACCATCTTCATGGCCCGAGAACATCATTTCACGGCCCGCGAATTCCTTTTTATCACTCTGCATATCATTATTCAAAGGCATCATGGTTCGGAGGCACCATCCTCATGGCCCGAGAACGTCATTTCATAGCCTGCGAATCCCACATCAAGCGATTCATGGCCCAGGACATCATGGTCTAAGGACGTCATCCTCAACCGTCCAAAGACAATATTCATAGTCCAATGGAAATCTGCATCATGTTTAAATTACGCACAATCTGTGCTTGTTATATGTTTGCAGGAAATCCGGCTAAGAACAGCCAGCCAGGCAGGAGCGGACCGCTCCAATTATCCTAACCACCCCGCAAGCCATTTTGTTCACCTTACCCTGCACCTTGTGTCCGTCCTTGTGAGACTTCATCGGCATACTTCGCCGGTGACTCATGAACTGCATACGGCTTGATTCCTGTACAACCAGGGATATGTAGGCAGCTCAGAAGCCAGGGTGCGGCCTAAATCTTTCATACTATTTCCCTCCGGTCAAAATTGGCCATCATATCTTTACCCGACAACTCTTTCATCCTTTCGAGTAAAGAGGGACAGCTGTTGATACCCAATTTTTTCCTCAAACTATTTTCAAACTTGTATATATACTTTCAAAATCACTCCTTACAGTAACTGATATTTTCTCAATGCTTTTCGTATTTTTATCAGATTATTTACTGTTCATTCAACACTTTATATTCCATAATTATTCATAAATGATATAATTTCAAATCATTTTCTTGCTCAACATGTTATTTATATCCTATTTAATTCTCGTAGGATTTTATTATTTCATAAATTAGCCAATATTGGCATTATTTAGTTAATTTCAACAGTTTTTGCGATTATAACACAAATGTGCATTTATACCATTTTAAAATCAATGAATGATCATTTATAATTTTTATATCTTAGTCAATCGCCTTAATTTCATTTATTTGGTATCAATTTATTTTTGTTACAGAATTCTTAGCTATTTTATTAATTAATTATCTTATTTAATTGGGTATTTAACGTTTAGCCCATTTCTATTTAAATTATAACCAGTCTTAAACCCAACCCACCTGACCCTTTAATACCTAACCAACCTAGCCCAAAACCCGTTCATACCCGGCCCAACCCCACACCTGACCTGAACCGTTGATCAAATGAGATCAACGGTCCATATCAATGTTACCTTAATTAACTCTCAATACTCATTCTCTCTCTATCTCTCTCTGTTACTCTCTAGTTCTCTCTAGAAGCCTTCTTTGGCTTCTCTTCTTCGATGGAGTCCGGTCATCTTCTCCGGTTGGTTCTCTCACCAGAAACCATGGCTCCTCATCGTCTAATGGCTATTTGTCCACTTTGCACTGGTCCAGTGATACCCTGGGGATCTCAGGCAAACCTGGAGTGGTCCAACTCATCTCTCATGGTCCCATGCCACTTTCCGGCCTCCCCGGCCGTTTGAGTAAGGATTACGACCTGTTCCGGCTTAGGCCGGTGCCGTCTTTGAGGTTCTTCCTACTTCTCTGGGTTCCACGAAACCCTAACCCTATGTCTTTCAATTTATTCTAGATCTACTTTAGATCTATAGTACTACGAAGCTTTTCTATATTTTTCCATGAAAACTTTCATCTTTAAACGATCTTTCAATTTTTAAAACTAGGGTTTCATAAACCCCTTTCAAAAATCGATTTCTTTTACTTCTGCTTTAATGTTATTCTATTCTTTTCTTTGTTAATACGTTTTGATTCAAAGCTTCTTCCTGAAAACCCCAATTTTTAGGGTTTCAGTCCGTCTTGTTCGCTATTTTTAGCCAATCTGTATACTTCTCCTAGACTCTCTATGTGCTCTATGTTTCTTACTCTAATTCATGGTTAGGTTTCCTGAATCTCTACTATTCCTCTCGCTTAGAATTTATCTGAACTCTAGTACTGATTATCGTTTAATGGGTCTGATTATTGATTTAATGGTTGTTTATCTGATACTCCTTACTGACTTTGTGTATCTCTTTGCATAGTTGCGATGTTTTCTTCGAACCTATGATTTTTTATGTTCTGTACTGATTTTTCGAATTGTTTCCCTTGATTGTGTGATACTTTCCTTGATTATGCCTGATTCCCTGTGATTTCAATTACAGTCGAGATTCCCTCGACTAATTTTCAGATTTAAACCCGTACTTTGCTTTGTGAATATGCTATCGGTTTTACTTTCCTTAATTATGTGTTATGAACCTGGTCTTTATTACATACTCCATGCTTTTACTACCCTCGTTATGGTAAGATCACTCTAGTTGATTCCTTTCCCTGATTTAACTCTGATTGGCCCGTTTGAACTTGACCCCTAATTAAAGGGAGTCCAGGCCTTTAATTGATACTGATTGGTTATTAATTCCATAATTATGTTAGACTAATTATTTCTTACCTTATTCTCTTTACTCGTTTTCAGTATTATAAACACCCTACTCTCTTTAGCATAAGATAACCAATAGATACACGAACACACACACAAACAACACGCATATTGCTCTGAACTCTCACTTGCTTTGCTGCATATTCTCTCTTGTTCTTCTGGCTACTCAGTCGGCTGAAAGCCAAGACTGAATAACTTATTGCTGCTCTATTGCTCTGCATACCTCTGTCCTATTGCTCTACTTCTCTGCACCTTGCTGTTCTATTCTTACTCCTAGCTGGTATGTTTCTCGTTTAAGTTTATAGCATCCAACTCAACATGTTTCTCATGTCTACTTGTCTATGTGATTCCCCTTTCCCTTAAACCTAACATGTATATTGCTTTCCCTTATATGTTTCCATCATGAATCTGCCTGACTCCCAACACTATGAGCATGTATCCCCTAATACTTAGTTACTATGTAAATCCTAACCTTGGACCTAATATGTGACTCTGTTTGACACCCCCTCAATCTAGTGCTGCTAGATTCATGGCATGAACATTCTGTGATAACTAGGTTGTGATTGTTTAAACCATATAGCACTAGCCTAAGGACTATTTGTGTGCAAGTCTGCTTCTACTATGTGACTTATTTGTCCCCCAGTCCCCCTATCCCTGTTTGTGTTTGCTTCCTAAACCATGTATGTTCTGGGTTGCTGATTGTCTTGTTTTTTTTCTTCTTCAAACCAGTTTTCATAAAACAAACTCTCATGTTGTTCTCTGAAGCTATTTTCAAAAGTTATTTCAAAAGCTACTTTTCAAACTCAACTCTTTTCTAAACAATAGGCACATTCACTACTCTTAGTTCTAAGTTCAGCCCCATTCGTGTGAGCACTGCCTTGGGGACCATTTGAGTACCCATCGAAATCTGACACACAAGGCTGGCATTCCAAACTGCACTTACTCATTCCTGGCTAGAGTACTTGGGTGTGAGCACTGCCTGGGGTCCTCTGAGATCCTTAGGAACTCCGACACACCTAGGTTACAAAGGGCCATGGCATATGCCATGTTTGGATCTTGATACTTGGGCCTACTGTTAGGCTCTCTATAGTAACTTCTTATTTTTATTTTTGTGTAATTCGTGCAAGGCTGGTCTGTAATAATTAATTATAAAAACGGTTATGGGCTGGATTGTGAAATGGGCAGGGTTGTGCATGCTTAGTACAATTATGGGTAGAAACCATGTTATAGGATTTATTTTGTATATGTGTGCAATAGCTACCATGCTTAGGAATACTTGCCATGCATGCATTAGAAAACATGTTTTAGGCCCGTTTATCTCAGCATCTTTGCCATACTCATGCCTCACTTAGAAATCATGTTTGTAGTTAAATAACTATAAAATGGTTTTTATAATGTTACTGTCTCTGCATCTTCACGATCACCATGTCTAGGAATCCTGTTTTAGGTTAAAAATATTAATCGTCAATATTTTCATTATAGATCATGTTACCCTAGGAATTCATTCTCAGCATGCTCATATTACCTATGCCAAACTCATGTGTTAAGGACATACTGCTATTTGCATTAGAAATCATGTGCTAGGTTCAACAACTTAACTACGCTTCTGTATTTCCTGTTTCGAGTCAAAAAGATGTGTTAATAAGTAAATTCCGCGCTAAAATAATAATAGATTCTGATTTATGAAAATGTTTGTGCATTTAGAAAAGCATAGGTAGGTTTGCATCATTCTACACCCTATATGCATTTAGATACCCTGTTTTTTAGGACATTGCATTCACATTAGTTTAAATACTTACTCATTTACCACGATTAAGTCTAAATGGGATAACTGGAGTTTGTTAAACCCGCCTAGGCAAGCTTTAGGCATTAAGTTTATTAAAACTGGGAAAACATTCTCTTTGTATTGTTTGGCTAATTACATATCAGAATTCATAGTCTAGAACTGGTAAAAAGATTTTTCTGAAACTCAGTAATCAGACTGCCCCATTACTGTATTCTTACTTAGACATCCTGCCTTAGGTTCTAAAATTCAAAGACCTCTTTGTGTTTGAGTCGTGCTAGTTATGTGTATTAATTTGTGGAGGGATTCATGAGCCTCATATCTGCTCCTGTGTGTCCCCTATACTTGCAGTCCTAAATGTTTTATTTGTCGCTTAGAATTTGTCCTTTAAACCTAGGGGTTCTGCCTAGTACCTACCCTTTAGGATAGTAGTCCTAACTTCCTCCAGGACTGATAAGATGGGACGGGTAATAGAACGCAATAGAATCCATGACCAACATACGCTTTAATTACCTTCATGGGGTGGGAAGGGTAGAATATGGATATGATGACCGGTGCGCTAATACCACGTGTAGCCCCTCTTCGAGGAGTGATTACCGGGTATTGCATTGATGTGATCCATATTACTTTAAACATAGGATATTTTCTCAAATGTTTACTTCTAATTTCTTTTAAACTTTCAATAAAACTTCAATACTTGTTTGAAATCCCTTCTTATGTGAGCCTTGCTTGCTTATTGTCTGAATTCACGAAACCATTTGGTCGGGACCCACAATTGTGGATCCTGAGGGGTGCCTAACACCTTCCCCTTGGGATAACTTCAAGACCTTACCCAATCTCTGGTAATGCAAACTAGTTCATGAGTTAACTGCTCAAGGTTCCCTAACACAACATAAAAATTGTTAGGTGACGACTCTTCCTTTAACTTCTTCCTTCCAAAGGAGTTTGTCCGAAATGTCAAGAACCCGATTTACGCACCCAAGCCCCTTTTTGGTGGGGGGGGGGGGCGGGGGAAGAAAGGGGACACGACACTTACTTGCTACTCTGATATCCTAAATTCCCATTCTTAGCCGACTGAAAGCCAAGGCTATCTAGGTGCTATTGTTGGCCTCCCTAGTGTGAGAACTTCTTGGGGTCCAATTGAGGCTCTTGGGAACTCTAACACACTAGGGCTTGGTCCTATTCATTCCCTCAACCTCCAAAACTGTCCCCAATACTCTAGTTCCCAATCATGTACTGTTTATCTATATTGGTTGTTCCAAGTGGTCCAACACTTGATGTTGTGGCTCATTGAAAGGTAACTGGACTCTTCTATGGACCCATGATCGTGTATTGAACGTGGTTCATTGTTGAAGACCTAAGTATACAATGTCAGAGATAGTGAAGGCCCAGTAAGGCTGGGTATTTAGTTATTTTATTTGGGCCTACTATAGGCCTGTTCACTGTTATGTAATATTGTTACTTTATTCATTATTGGGCCTGTAATAATCCTTGTATAAACAATTGGGATTATTAGTAAAAGAGAAATGGGGTAGATTTTAATATTAATATGCGATAGGTAGATAACATGCCTATTGGATTGAATGATATGCTTGCTTTATTTCGTTCATTCTCTATGCACACTATGGAAATCATGCCATTAGGAAAAGCAGACACTTGCACTACTTGTCTACTAGCAAAGCATGAGCTTAAATGCTTCAATATCTTTGTTGCTACATGTTAGAAAATCTGCCCGTAGGAAATAAATATCGTTGAACTTTCCTTTAATTTGCATCGCTGTAGCATATCCACTAGAGATCATGCCTATAGGACTCTAATCATTTCATCTGTTATTGCATCGCATTGTTCACCTAGAAAACCTGCATATAAGGTTAAGGTAGAACAATAAAATCAGGTTCCCAAGTGCTGATCGTTAGAAATCCTGTCTATAGGATGCCACTGTTCGCCTTAATAACTGTTAATGAAGCCCCCTCTCAACATTGTTGATCGCTCACTGGCCATTATCAAGAGCATGAGTAATTCTGAGTTTCTCTTAATAGATGCCATTGTCTTTATTACATAACCTATGCGCAACATCTGCAGGACTAATAACTGGGAATCTGCCATCTCAATAATCAGTGTGCAACAACCTATACAATCCTGTCTATGAATAATGCTGGTTCCTAAAACTGCTTGCATGTCTTGATGCCTTATCACATAGAAATCATGTCTATATGGATTTAAGTTCCTTAATCCTGAACTGCCTAATATAAAAACCTATTTCGCGTGCATTTGTTGTTTAAGTGTGGAGGCTAACTTGAGCCTTTGATTGCCTATATGTGAAGTCTAACGTGTTTTTTTGTATGTCGCCTAGTTTTGACATTTTATGAGCAACCTAAGTGAGGTCTAGAACCCCCAAAATAGAGGTCCAATGCCTCCTGGACCATAGGTATGGGACGGGTAGTGCACGCATAAGGAACGACTTATAATTGAACTAGTGCGCTTTAGGTAACAACTTAAAAATAGTAATCGGGTAGCAGGAGATGATAGTCTGTGCCCACTGAATAATATGAGTAACACCCCATCTCAAGGGAGTTACGAAGTATTATTTATGTTGCACGGGGTGATTCTTTAGGCTAAAAACTTAGGACCCCCTCCCCCCCAAATTTTATTTCCCTTTTATTTGAATCAAGTGCTTGTACTCATTTATTCAAAGTCTTTTTTTATAAAATTCTCAAACTTCGTGCTCTCTATATCTTTGTTTATCTGACTAATTCATATAATTCAAGTTCGTCTGGGATCCACAGTTGTGGACCTCGAAGAGTGCCAAACACCTTCTCTTCGAGGTAATTTTGAGCCCTTACCTGATCTTTGGTGATGTAAACTAATTAAACCTGATTCACTTGCAAATAGGTGACCTAACGCACCTTAAAAATTGTTAGGTGTCGACTCTCCTCTTTTAATACTTCCTTAAAAGAGTTGTCACACGTCGAAACCCGATTTCGCGAGAAAAGGGGGTGCGACAGCATGGCGACTCTGTTGGGGAGATTTAGGCTCTTACCATAGCGAATTTGGCTTGTATTAATTAGTCTTCTTTGATAAACGTGTTTCCTTCTTCTTTTTATTTGCTGCTACATGCCCATCCGCTCCTATTTTTCTTTTATTTGTCCAATTCATTATTACATGCAAATCCCTTCCCCTCCCCCACCCTTCCTTGCTCAAATTGGTCAAAACATGCGTACTTCTTTTCCTAGTCATAATTATTTGCTCTAAGGTGCTTGTCATTGGTTTCGAAAATTGCTACATCATGTCTCTCCTCACCCCTAACCCCTCGCTTACTTTATCATATTCCCTATACTACACGAACTAACCTCTTCTTGTTTTTATTTCTTTCTTTTTATGTCTTTTATGTTTCATCTTAATACTGCGTATTACTTTCACATATTTTATCATGCAAATACTTGACAATGTGTTATTTATCTTCGCATAAAGCATGCTTCACATCATATTCCACTCGTTCCCAATTAATACTGTAGCGGCGCTTGATGAGTGTCCACGCTCTTCCGAAATTGCCCTTTTAATTTGGAAAGGCTTATTTGCGGTAAACTAGTCGATCAACGGTGCAGTCGACAGTTCCGTGCCTTTCCCTATCAATTTTTCCACTTGAGAGTACCAGTCTAGACCCTTCTAGAAACCCCGCTCAATATCAAATGTGCATGCATCATGTCAAACCTAGTATGGGTTAGAACTCTATCCGCGTAATAATCTGCTAAGATAAGCCTTGTCCAAAGTCCGACGAGATTTCCATAATCCTAATGGATACCATCATGTTATGTGCATTATTTGGAGAAAACATGCTGATAAGTTGATCATTAATGTGTAAATAGTCAGATCTGGAGAGGGAAAGGGCTAACTCTATTTGTTTTGCAGAAAATGAGGCACGAAGTCCCCAGGTTCGGCATGGTTCAAAACATCCCACCTTTGCTGCTTGATTCGTGGAAGAACCTCTCACCTAGTGATAAGAATCATAAGAGAAGGGTCCTCGAAAATTTACCCTCCTTATTGGACATTCGGCCAAATAATGCATTGAATGAGGCCACCACTATGTTTTGGATGAGAATAGAGTTGTCTTACGCTTTGGTGATATAGAAATGACTCATCTCTTAGAAGAAATAGGAGGCTTCGCTGGGCTCCCATGGGATAGTCCTGGTTTATTGGTACCAGAAAATCGCACTCCCCGAGGTTTTTGAAAATAATGGGTTTCAAGAAAAATGATGAGTTACTCTGTCTGAAGAAATCATACATACCATTTGAGTTTCTTTATGAACAATATGGACATAGCAAGTCATATCACCTTCACCATGATGAACTTGCCATTACTTCTTTGGGTTGGACACACTGCTGGGTTTTTGTATTCATTGTCTGTTTCTTGGGGATGCTGATATTTCCAATGAAAGGGGAGAGGATCCACACTCGCCTAGCCATGGTCGTTAATAATTTAATGGAGGGAATTGAGGGACAAACTTACACCATCATCCCTATGATCTTTGTTGAGATGTACCGGGCTCTATATCGATGCAAAAAAGGGTATGGGCACTTCGAGAGTTGTAATTTGTTGCTGCAAGTATGGTTATTAGAACATTTCCAAAGAGGTGAATATCGTCAAGAACTCCTGCGATGACCACTGAGTGACCACATAGCCTACCATCATCCGAAAAGAATGACATTTATCCCAGATAGTTTTGCGCAACCCGGAAGTGTTGTGAGTTGTGTGCGTTTCTTCAGCAACTTGACTGACGAAAAGGTACATTGGATGTTCGAATGGTTCCTTAGCAGCGAGTTCATCATCAGGTCAGGAGAAACCACTCATCTAGTATTGATCGGGTTAAGAGGAATCTATCCTTATGCTCCTATAAGGGTAATGAGGCAAGCGGGGAGAAAGAATGTTATACCTCAGGTTTCCAACACGGTCCAGTACAAAGCAGACTTTAAGGGGAACGCCATTCCATTAAAATTTGAGGCACAACATACGTGGAATCAAAAGGTCATTGAGGAGAAAGATACCATCAAGCCAGACAGATATCATGCTGGTCATGTGTACTTCTACCCATCATGGTTGGTAGATGATATAGCGGGAGATGTCAAGCCAGGGATTAATCTGAAAAATACGGTTATAGACGGTGATGCTGAAGCAAAAGTCAAGTATAGGATGTTGCGCAAAAGGGTCTTTGAGTCCGAAGCTACATTTGGAACAACACAAAGTGGATATGGAAGCAATCAACGAATGGAAAGAAATCTCTACTAAATCAACAGAGAGATTGGAATATTTGGAGCAAGGGTTAATGGAGCTTGAGGGGAAGATGAGGAAAAGTCTCTCGGATTGTCAAAATATGGAAGGAAAAGAAGGAGGGCATCTAGAAAGGGCTTATATACTGTTGGACATGCGCGACCTGGGGAACTTGATTGATGGATCTAAGAAGTCCAAGCATGGAGAAGGTCCCTATGGGACCAAATAGATTAGGAAATAATGTTTTACTGCTTTCCAGATACAACTAGACTTTGATTGTAATAAGGCAAATGCCATTAGTAACTCTTTTCTCATTATTGTCGTTTTAGTAGAGATTTGGTTCATTTTCACATTAATGAAATGACGCAATTATTGACATCAATTTTTTTCCAAATCTATGTGTCACTTAGGCCTACCTCGATCACAACGAGGTCCCTCAAATTAGGACACATATTTATTACATAATTCTGCAATACATCCCTCTAATACTCCTTACTGACTTGGTTAGCTTTTATTTTTCTTTTCTTTTGTTTATTCCCATTCCCCAAGGTCGGTTCGTTCATAATGGCATCATCGGTATATCACACCATATACAGAGTTCCTCCACCTCCTCCTCCACCAAGTTATCCCAAGAATAAAGGAAAAGCCAAAATGGACGATATGGATGGTATCAGGAAAGACGATGCTACCCATGCAGAGAAAATTGAAACTTCAGATGGTCGGAGTACTCTGGTGCAGAACGATTTGGTCTTACGTCTGGAACAGAATATACTGGAACTACAATGGGAGCTTGAGCAGGTCCGGAACTTGGCAAACCTTTCCTTCACCCTAAACTTTCCCGACATTAACCAACAAAACGCCCAAAACCCAGCACCTCCCCAAAACACACAAAACCAACACCCGTAAAATCCTACCGCACCTCATCAATACACCACACCTTCTCAAAATCCTAATCCTCCACCGGTACCTACCCCTCCACAGCACCATCACTATCCAATTCAGTATCCACAAACCACCACCTATCATACTCCTCAAAACATACCACAACCTACCCCTGAACCCCAAAACTCAACCAATGATCACCATTATGCCCAGATTCCTGGAGTCCATCAAAGCAATCCTATATACGTGGAAACCTTACCCCATACCCTATATATACCTGAATCCGCCGAGAAGGCCTACTCATCAAGAACATGGCGGAAGAACTCAAGAAACTTGCAGGCAGAGTTTAAAGTGTCGAAGGGGGTAAAGGCATTGAGGGTTTAAATTATGAGGATTTGTGTATTCAACTAGATGTAGAACTTCCAGAAGGTTACAAACCTCCTAAGTTCGGAATGTTCGACGAGACTGGAGATCCGAAGGTGCACTTGAGAACGTATTGTGACAAGCTTGTAGGGGTTGGCAAGGATGAAAGAATCTGCATGAAGATGTTCATGAGGAGTCTCACTGGAGACGCCGTATCTTGGTACATCAGTCAAAAGCCAAAGAAATGGGTTAATTGGGTGAGCATGGCGTCGAAGTTTATGGACTAGTTCAGGTTTAACATGGAAAATGCACCAGACTCTTTCTACATTCAGAATCTTAAGAGAAGACAGCAGAAACTTTCCGCGAGTATGCTACTCGGTGGAGGTCTAAAGCTGCAAAGGTAAGGTCAGCACTGGAAGAAGAACAAATGAATAAGTTCTTTGTCAGAGCTCAAGATCCGCAGTACTACGAGAGACTGATGGTTATTGAAAACCATAAATTTTCTGACATCATTAATTTGGGAGAAAGAATCGAAGAAGGGATAAAAAGTGGAATGATGATAAATTTTGAAGCACTCCAAGCTACAAATAAAGCCTTACAGTCAGAAGTTATCTCCAAGAAGAAAGAAGTAGGGGCAGTGACGGTGGCCCAAGGTCCAAAATCTCCTCTCACATACCAAACACCCTCACCCACATATCAGCCTTCACCTCCCAGATACTAACAACCTGCTGCCACTTACCACTCTTATAACACCCAGCCAGCATACTACCACTCACCACCAGCCCGCCAAAACTACCAAAAACCTAGATCAAGTTTCGACCGCAGACCACCCAGACAATACACCCTAATTTCTGAATCTGTAGACCAACTATACGAGAGACTGAAGGCTGCCGGTTATGTCACTCCCATTCCCGTTGTTGCTATGTGTCACGCCCCCTTTTTTTCCTCGCAGAGTCCGGGTTCGACATTTTGGGACAACTCCCTTCCTTTTAGGATGGGGTATGGGATTTGAAGAGTCGCCACCTAACAGATTAAGGTGCATTAGGGCACCTAAAGCAAATAACTCATAAACCGGTTTACATCACCAGAGATTGGGTAAGGGCTCGAAATTACCTTGAGAGAAAGGTGTTAGGCACCCCTCGAGGTCTACAACGCTAGGTCCCGACCAGACTCAATTTAAGTGAATTAGTCTTTAAAGGAAAATAAAACAATTTAAAAAACAAATAAAGATTACTTTAAAACGGAAATTAAAGGGGTCCTAGGTTTATTAGCCTATAGGATCACTTCTATGCAATACTCGGTAACCTTCCTCAAATAGAGGTGTTACGCGTAGAATTAGCGCACAAGTCATCATCTCCTTTACTACCCAATTACCCTCCCCTTTTCAATTATTATCTAAGCGTTCTAATAGCATATTGTACGTATCATAAGCGTGCACTACACGTCCCTTACCTATGGCCCTGGAGGTCTTTAGGAACTTCACTTAAGGTGGTTCTAGACTCACCTATGTTGCTTAAAAGGGATCTAAGAGACAAACAAATAATCAAGTAAGACTGTCACATAAGGAGCAATTAAGGGGGCTCATGTTTACCTCCACAAATAAACAAACAATTGCACGCTTATTTAAGCAAGAAGTTTTAAACGATTTAGGGGGTCCTATAGGCAAGATATGAGCACAAACAGAATGTATAGCAATTTTATTAAAGCGAGGTTGTGAGTATCCATCAGTTTGCCTACTGATTTTTTTTATCACTTACTGAATCTGGGCACTTTTCAAGCAGAAAGAAAATCATAATTTTAATCCCAAGATTTTAATTATCCTACAGGCTTGCCTAAGTGATAACTGGGCAGAATCCTATGGACATGATATCTAAACTGTAAACCGGTGATTGATTTTAACAGGCAGATTTCATGTTTTTAGATCCTATTGGCATGCTTTCTATGTGCTAAAACTGATTACAAGCATTATTTCATATAGACATGATATCTAAACACAGAAACTGATTTTTACACTTACTTCCTATAGGCATGATGTCTAAGTGTCAAGACTGATTTTTTGATATGTGTTTCCTATAGGCATGATGCCTAAGTGAGCGGAGATGTTAACAGAATGTTAGACACGTTTGATAATTCCCAAAGAAGATCCTACATTCATGGTTTCTAATAGCACATTGAGACTTGAGAATATGCATAAACATGGATTTTGATGCAGAATTGATAAACGTCCTGTAACAGGATTTCTAGGATGCAGGTGTGAAATTCAGGACTACAAATAATGAGATAATTCCTATAGGCATGGTCTCTAATGCATATAAATAATCACAACAATCCTATAGGCATGATTTCTACCCGAACCCAACAAAATATATATAAAAATCCCTCCCATCTTTTACTAATAACCCCATATCTGTTTTACAAGGATTATTATTACAGGCCAATACAAATGAATTACATCATGGAAATCACTATACTATAGGGAGCCTTGGCAGGCCCAAAGTCAACCTGGAAGCCAGGCCTTCAATCAAGTATAGAGTACACCAGCGGTCCATAATACATCAAATGGGCTTATGGTGTGTCAAAGTTCCCAAGGGCCTCAGGACCCCGGGCAATGCTCACACTAGAACCTTTTCAAAGAAACAATTTTTGTAAACAAGTTTGGAAGGCCAGCCCCAATGTGTTAGAGTTCGGAGGAGTCTCATGGACTCCTAGGCAGTGCTCACACTGAGGGGGTGGGCAGGACCCTAGATATCTAAGAGTGGGAGTTGAAAATAGTATATAAGAGTAGGAAAACAATTTTATTTAGAAGTGCATAGAAACAAGTTACAAGATCACAAACAGAACAAAATTAGATTGGGTTTCAATAGTCACAACAAGAGTAAGAACACTGAATTACAAACAGAACATGGTCACAATTAAGTCAAATGAGGTTTCACATTGTTGGAATTGACTTAGTTCATTAACTATTACTAGGTGGAATCATGCACCAAGCAAGGACATGTTGAAATTTAGAGTAAACAACCAGATGAACACATAGTGCAGAATAGGGTGATAGAAGCTAAAGCATGCTAGTTTCAGAAACAGATAGACAAGTATCATGGATCAAACAGAAACATGCTGAAGTTAAATGGCTAATCAGATAGCCATACAGAGAAAACAATAGAAATTTAGAGCACCATTATCCTTGAAAGAAGTATGCAGAAATCATGAATTAATCAGGAACATGTTAAGGTAAATTATCAACACATAAAACAAGACAGGTTTTGAGGCATGCTAGTTGAGTAATAAGTAAACAAGTGTCATAGATAAAAAAGGAATATGCTAAAGTGTATTAACCATACTAACATATAGGACATGACAAGTTAACAGAAATTAAGTCATGTTGATCAAGAGTAATAAGCAGGAAGGACATAGGTTCAACTACATAGCATATTGAATAGAGTATGATAACAGAAATAGGAGCATACCAGTTAAGAAGTAGTAAATAGGAAGATGAAAGCAAGTAGAATACAAGGGTCTAGCCTTGTCTTTCAGCCGGCTAGACAGAGCAGCAAAATAGAAGTAGAAAGATCACAATTGAGAGTGTAAGAGTAAAGTTGTGTGTGTGTTTCTTTGTTTTTCTATGTAGGTTCGTGTGTGTTTATCGTGTTTTAAAATCATAACAATGAAAGGTTTATATAGAACATAGTAGAGTAAACCAAGTAAGGCAAGATTGCACACAAATAAGGCATGTAACATCAATTAATCAGTCAATTAGGGCTTAACGGGAATAAATAAACAGCAAGTAAAACTTAAATTAAGGAGAGTCCTTCACGAGGTAAATCAGTAGACAAGATTGAGGCTAAATAAGGTAATAAGTAAATCAATTAGAGGTCACTCAAAACAATCAAAACCCAGAAATCAAGCCAGCAATATAATTAAGGAAGGTAGTACTATTTACGAATTACATATAAGGAAAGGATGTGTAAAAACTTTCAGAGAGATATCAGTTTTAAAAGAAGATAGAATTCCAAACCCTAATTAGGCAAACAAAAATCAATTAATTCATGTTAATTGACAGAGCCAAAGAATAACGGGAAAATATCATAACAAACAGTGGAATAATTGGAAACCTTAGGGATTAAAACATAGATATGAAAACCAGTCGAACAAGTAAAGAGAACCGGAGTTAAACGCTTAAATATTTTAGAACTTTTTTGTAGAAACTTAAATATGAAACCCTAGCTTTTAGGGAAAAACAAAAAATCGGCCAACAATGATGGTAAAGACAGAAGATCTTAAAAGAAAAGTATCAAATAAACTCAAAATCCTTTCAGATTTATAGAAATCTGAACGGACTCAAGTAGAAAGCAACTAGGGTTTTAAAAAAAGACAGAGTTGAGGAAAATCTGGTTTGAACCAAAGATTTGAAGCCATAAACATGAATATATCAGTACTCACCAATATAGGAATGAAAGAGGCGGATTCATTGAGAAAATGAGGGCTTGGAGCCAAGTCTGTGTTGAATGTCTTTGAGATTTCATCAGATAACACAAAATCATAGCACCAGTAGAGATAGGAGGCCAGATAAGTCCTAGCATCGAAAAAATAAGCCATGAATTGAAGGGGTTCAGGTGACGGCGGGCTAGGGTTAGGAAGAGGTTGAGAGAGAATAGAGGGGAAATGGGATTCAAGGGCGGCGAAATTTTAGAAATGATTAAGTTTAAGGTCGTTTGGTATAATTAAAAAAGGAAATGGATCCTGGACCGTTGATGTTCTAAGATCAACAGCCAGGATTCCATCCGGGTTGGGGCGGTTTATAAGATTGGATTATTGGGTTGGGTTATGGGTTAATGGGTTGATTTTAATTGGGCTGGGGTGAAAATTGGGCTAAGATCCGAAAATTAAAGAGGCTATATGTTAAATACCCAATTAATTTGATGAAACAATTTATAAAAGTATCTAATAAATGAAAAAAATGATATTTATGCATACAAAATTATTTAAAATAATTACTTAATATTATAAAAATATAAAAGGTCATTTTTTTGTAAAATAAAGTAACATATGGGCTATTATTGCAAATTTATTGCAATTATAACCTACAAAATGTAAATATAATTATGCACAAAATAATAATTAAAGCTTAATATAAATGATAAAAATTAAGCAACAAAATTATTATAAAAGCATTTGTGATGCAATTAATAATTATATAGATAATAAAATGATGGAATAAATTAATTTAAAATACTTTAAAATTACAGAATATTATAGAAAAATACTTATTGATGTTCATGCATTATTTTGAAAGTATATATGCATTTTGGAAATATTATAGGAAAAAATTGGGTATCAACACTATGAAAAACTCCTCCTAGTGGATTAATCCAAATAAGACATGTGCCTATCACTCAGGTATGAAAGGTCATACTATTGATGAATGTCAATTTGAAGGATAAGATTCAGACATTAATTGACACCAAAGTTATACAGGCAAAGGAGGTTGCACCCAATGTCCGTAACAATCGTCTCCTAGATCATAGAGGTGAAGGGATAAACGTGATAGAAACTGATGAAGAATGGGATCCGGAAGGGTCCGTTGGACTCTTTCAAGAAGGGGATCCAATCACTCTCACACCTATCGTGGTACAAACTCAGGCACCGATTGAGGTCGAGGTAGCCGCACCAACTCTGCTTGAGATTGAAGTGACAACACCCTCGGCTGCACCAACTCCGTTTGAGGTTGAAGTGACAACACCCTTCACCATGATGGTAGCACCTACACCGTCCTTTAAGTTTAATGCTATACCATGGGACTATGTTGCGGAAGTAAGGAGAAAAGGAAAAGAAAAAATGGAGGAAACAGGTGCAGCGCAAGGCATGACCAGAACTGGTAGGGTTTATACACCCGATCATTTGGGAGGAACAAGCAAAGAAGACGCTTCTAAGCCGCCTATCATTGAGACTGGCCCAGATGATCTTTGGAGAAAGGTACACGTGAGAGAAGATCATGTGGTTGATAATCTGAACAAAACCCCTGCTCAAATATCCATTTTCTCACTGTTGCAAAACTCTGAGGCGCATAAGAACGCCTAAAGGTGTTGAACGAAGCCTATGTACCCAATAACATTACCAGTGGAGAGATGGCCAATATGGTAGGGCAAGTTTTGGAAATCCACAAGATCACTTTTCACGAAGACAAGTTGCCGTCGGAAGGACTGAGTCACAACAGGGCACTACATATCACAGTGCAGTCTGAGGATAAATTCATTGCTAGGGTCCTGATAGACGGAGGTTCGAGTCTCAACATCTGTCCACTAAATACTTTGAAAAGGTTGGGTAAAGGCCAACACGAGATACGAACAGGGAGGCTGAACGTGAAAGAATTTGATGGGTCCCAAAGGGCCACAATTAGGGAGACCAACCTCAGCCTACATATGGGCCCGACCTGGTTTGATGTTGAGTTTCAAGTGTTAGATATATCCGCTACATACAATCTGTTGTTGGGACGACCTTGGATACATGACGCTGGGGCCGTAGCTTCTACTCTACATCAGGCCGTGAAGTTTGAGTGGAACCATTAGGAAGTGATCATCCATGGGATGGAAGTAATCCCATTTATACCAATCATACTGTTCCGGTCGTCGAGAATAGAAGGAAGTTGGGTGGATAAACATACCATCGCATCGAGCGTGTCAACGCAATTGAGAAAGACATATGGTGGAGAATCAAGATAGAAATCATATTGGCATGGACATGTTATGAACCTGGCAAAGGTCTCGACAAGAATCTCCAGGGGATCACCAAACTGATACAGTTAAAGCATCATGACACAACTTTTGGGCTCAGGTATGAATACACACAGAACGAGTATCAGAATTGGTCGCCACCATGGCGTGGTCCTTATTACCCTCTAGAGAAACCAGTACCACATTTGAGCCAATCATTTCATCAAGATGACATGATGTGGGGGTTTGAAGAAGATGAAGTTATAGACGGCATAAGGGATCTGTTCCTGTATGATGAAGACATGGACTGCAGTGCGATAGTTGAGGAGGAGGAGGAGGAAGGACTTATTATTCAGACAATGGAGAAGGGGGTTGTTCTCAAGAATTGGACCGCTGCACCATCAAGGGCCCATCTAGTTCCTGGGTAGCCTGGTCATTAACATCATTTATTTACTTTTAAAAGCTATTTTATGGGCATTTAAGACATTTTCAGTATTTTGTTTTCGTTTTGAATAATTGCTCGAATCATTAAACTGAATTTGTTTGACGTTTTAATATTTATCAATGGATTGCTGTTTTAGTATTCATTATTATCCATCATATTTTTCTCTCTACAACATTATTATTACTTACCTTGATAAACCTACGACTGTGACATGTAATGAGACAATGCAACACAAGAATAGTGATTCAGATGATCTGGAAGAGGATATAATACCCGAGGAGATTGTAGAGAAGTGGAAAATTTTGAAAACAAGCCTAAATCCAATTTAGATGAGACTGAAGTAGTTAATTTGGGAAACTCCAAAACAGTCAAGGAAACTCGTGTGAGCATTCACCTGTCGCCGTCAGAGAAAGAAGAATATATCCGATTTTTGAAAGAGTACGAGGATATTTTTGCATGGTCCACCTACCCTATGTGTCCACCTGTAAAGCAAAAGCTCAGAAAGTTCAAGCCAGATATGAGTCTGAAAATAAAGGAGGAAGTCACCAACCAGATCAAAGATAAGGTTCTCAGAGTTGTTGAATATCCATCCTAGTTGGCTAACATCGTGCCAGTTCCAAAGAAGGATGGGAAAGTCAGAGTATGTGTCGACTATCGGGATTTAAATAGAGCAAGTCCCAAAGATGATATCCCGTTGCCCAATATACACATACTGATCGACAACTGTGCCAAGCACGAACTCCAGTCTTTTGTGGATTGCTTCGCGGGATATCATCAAATCTGGATGGATGAAGAGGATGTCGAAAAGACAACCTTTATTACACCATGGGGAGTGTATTGCTACAAAATGATACCGTTTGGTCTGAAGAATGCTGGAGCCACTTATATGAGGGCCATGACAACCATTTTACACGACATGATACACAAGGAGATAGAAGTGTACGTGGACGACATCATCATTAAATCTAAGAAGGGTACTGATCACATATCAGACTTGAGGAAATTCTTTGATCAACTTCGAAGGTATAATTTGAAACTGAACCCCGCAAAATGTGACTTTGGAGTCCCTGCGGGAAAGTTGTTAGGGTTCATCGTCAGCCGCCGAGGAATTGAGTTAGACCCGTCAAAGGTCAAGGCTATCTAAGACTTGACACCTCCAAAGAACAAGAAAGATATGATGAGTATCTTAGTACATCTCAACTACATCAGTCGTTTCATAGCACAATCAACTGTGATATGTAAACCAATTTTCAAAATGTTGAAGAAAGATGCTACGACAAGTTGGAATGAAGAAAGTCAGAAAGCCTTTGACAAAATCAAGGAATATTTGTCTACACCACCATTCCTGGTCCCGCCAGAACCTGGTTAGACCTCTATTACTCTATTTGTCTGTACTAGATGGGGCTTTCGGTTGTGTCTTAGGACAACACAATGAGACATTAAACAAAGAACAGGCCATATACTATATGAGTAACAAGTTCACACCTTACGAAGAACGGTATTCTTTGCTGGAACGCACCTGTTGCGCTCTGACGTGGATAGCTCAAAAGTTGAGGCACTACTTCTGTGCCTACACCACATATCTCATATCAAGGATGGATCCGCTAAAATACATTTTTCAGAAACCATGCCTACGGGGAAGCTGGAAAAATGGCAGATACTATTTAGTGAGTTCGACATCATCTATGTAACTCAAAAAGCGGTCAAGGGACAGGCATTGGCGGATTATCTAGCAAAAAATCCTGTAGGAGGAGAATAAAAAACCACTAAAACGTATTTTCCCGATAAAAAGGTATCATTCGTAGGAGAAAATATCGCTGAAACATACGATGGCTGGAAAATGTTCTTCGATGGGGCTACAAATTTTAAAGGAGTGGGTATTGGAGTTTTTTTGGTATCAGAGACATGTCAAATTTATCCGGTATCCACAAAACTCAGATTTCCATGTACCAACAATATGGTAGAATATGAGGCTTGCATCTTAGGGACTCAAGTTTGCCATTGACATAAACATTCAAGAATTACTGGTAATTGGTGATTCGGACCTTTTGGTACACCAGGTTCTACGAGAATGGGCTACAAAGAATACTAAAATATTGTCGTATTTGTACTATGTACAAGTATTGATGAAGAGATTCACAAAGATAGAGTTCAAACATGTTCCGAGAATCCAGAATGAGTTCGCAGATGCGTTGTCCACTCTATCTTCCGTAACACCCAGACAAGAATTTCATCGATCCTATTCCAGTAGGGATTCATAATCAGCCAGCTTATTGTGCTCATGTTGAAGAAGAAACTGATGGGAACCCATGGTTCCATGACATCAAAGAATACTTGGAAAAAGAAGAATACCCGGAGCACGCAAATCATACTCAGAAACGCACACTCGAAGATTATCCAACCACCTCTTCCAAAGTGGAGGAATTCTGTACACAAGGACTCCGGATCTGGGATTATTATGGTGTGTCGATGCCAAGGAAGCATCCAAATTGCTTGAATAGATACATGCCGGAATTTGCGGACCACACATGAATGGCTTTGTTTTAGCTAAGAAGATATTAAGAGTAGGATAATTTTGGATGACTATGGAAACGGATTGCATCAGGTATGCCCAAAAGTGTCATCAATTCCAAGTATATGCGGATATGATACAAATGCCACCCAATGAACTCAATTCAACAAGTGAACCTTGGCCTTTCTCTGCTTAGGGGATGGATGTCATTGGTCCAATCGAACTTGCCGCTTCAAATGGGCACAAGTTCATTCTAGTGGCCATAGACTATTTCACAAAATGGATTGAAGCTGCATCTTACAAGGCTATAACTAAGAAGGTCGTCGCAGATTTTGTTAGGGATCGTATTGTTTGTCGATTCAGGGTGCCGGAATCAATCATCACTGACAAACGCCGCCAACCTTAAAAGTGATTTAATGATATCCATGTTTGAAACCTTCAAGATAAAGCATAAGAATTCCACAGCTTACAGACCGCAAATGAATGGAGTTGTGGAAGCCGCCAACAAGAACATCAAGAAGATATTAAGGAAAATGGTAGATAATCACAAATAATGGCGCGAGAAATTACCTTTTGCTCTACTTGGATATCGTACCACAGTTCGCGCATCAACCTGGGCAACCCCTTATTTGTTGGTCTACGGTACTAAAGTTGTTATTCCCGCCAAAGTAGAAATTCCTTCTTTGAGAATCATAAAAGAGGTTGAACTCAGTGATGCAGAATGGATACGAAGTCGCTATGAACAATTGTCTCTCATTGATGGGAAAATAATGAATGTCGTATGTCACGGTCAACTTTACCAGAACAGAATGTCCAAAGCTTTCAACAAAAGGGTCAGGCCTAGACAATTTACACCGGGGCAGCTGGTGCTGAAGCAGATCTTCTCGTATCAAGGTGAAGCCAAAGGGAAATTTTCACCCAATTGGCAAGGACCCTACATGGTTCACAGAGTACTAACAGGAGGAGCACTCATACTTGCAGAAATGGACGGAGAAGTTTGGCCAAAACCTATCAACTATGACGTAGTCAAAAGATATTATGTTTAGATTGTTTACATTTCTTCATCTGATGGAATTGAACTACGCTTAACCTGATTCCCATTTAAGAGGGGATATGTAGGCAGCTCTGTGGGTTCGGTCACATCTCACTAAAATCTTCATTTTTCCATGGTCAGAAACTGGGGCACCCTCAAAATTCTGAAGCAAGTCCAGCCAACTTCGTCATATGCAAAAAAGTCAAAGAATTGCTTTTAAACTGGGGCTGAATTTTGAGGAGGACCCTCAAAATTCTAAAGTAAGGAAGTCGCAATGTCTCTAAAAGTGTCACAGTCATTGGTTCATCTAGCTTACTTGATATTGCATACTACTATATTTCAAATAACTACATTCATCAAATGCGTGCATATTTTCTCAAATATTTTATTTTTATAAACCGCCAGATGCTGTGACAACTCTTTTAAGGAAGTATTAAAAGAGAAGAGTCGCCAGCTAATGATTTTTAAGGTGCGTTAGGGCACCTATTTGCAAGTGACTCGGGTTTAACAAGTTTACATCACCAAAGATTGGGTAAGGGCTCGAAATTACCTCGAAGAGAAAATGTTAAGCACTCTTCGAGGTCCACAACTGTGGGTCCCGGCCGAACTTGAATTATATGAATTAGTCTACGAAGTTTGAGAATTATATAAAAAAAAGACTTTGACTAAATGAGTACAAGCACTTGATTCAAATAAAAGGGAAATAAAATTGGGGGGGGGGGGGTTTCCTAAGGCTTTTTGCCTAAAGGATCACCCCATGCAACATAAATAATACTTCGTAAATCCCTCGAGATGGGATGTTACTCATATTATGCAGCGGGCACAGACTATCATCTTCTGTTACCCGATTACTATCTTTAAGTTATTACCTAAAGCGCACTAGTTCAATTATAAGTCGTACCTTATGCGTGCACTACCCGTCCCATACCTATGGTCCAGGAGGCATTGGACCTCTAATTTGGGGGTTTTAGACCTCACTTAGGTTGCTCAGAAAATGTCAAAACAAGGCGACATACAAAAAAACACGTTGAACTTCACATATAGACAATCAAAGGCTCAAGTTAGCCTCCACACTTAAACAACAAATGCACGCGAAACAGGTTTTTATGTTAGGCAGTTCAGGATTAAGGAACTTAAATCCCTATAGACATGATTTCTATGTGATAAGGCATCAAGGCATGCAAGCAGTTTTAGGAACCAGCATTATTCATAGACAGGATTGTATAGGTTGTTGCACACTGATTATTGAGATGGCAGATTCCTAGTTATTAGTCTTGCACATGTTGTGCCTAGTTGATTTATGTAATAAAGACAGTGGCATCTATTGGGTGAAACCCAGAATTACTCATACTCTTGATAATGGCCTAAGTGAGCGATGAAAAATGTTGAGTGGGGGCATCATTAACAGTTATTAAGGCGAACAGTGGCATCCTATAGACAGGATTTCTAACGATCAGCACTTGGGAACCTAATTTTATTGTTATACCTTAACCTTATAGGCAAGTTTTCTAGGTGAAAAATGCGATGCAATAATAGATGAAATGATTAGAGTCATATAGGCTTGATCTCTAGTGGATATGCTACATCGATGAAAATTAAAGAAAAGTTCAACGATATTTATTTCCTATGGACAGGTTTTCTAACATGTAGCAACAAATATATTGAAGCATTTGAGCTCATGCTTTGCTAGTAGACAAGTAGCGCAAGTGTGTGCTTTTCCTAATGGCATGATTTCTACAGTGTGCATAGAGAATGAACAACATAAAGCAAGCACATCATTCAATCCTATAGGCATGTTATCTACCCATCACATATTAATATTAAAATCTACCCCATTCCCCTTTTACTAATAAACCCCAATTTTTTATACAAGGATTATTACAGGACCAATAATCAGTAAAGTAACAATATTACATAACAGTGAACATGCCTATAGTAGGCCCAAATAAAATAACTAAATACCCAGCCTTACGGGACCTTCACTATCTCTGGCATAGCATACTTAGGCCTACAACAATGAACCACGTTCAATACATGATCATCTGTCCATAGAAGAGTCCAGACCCCTTTCAATGAGCCACAACCCCAAGTGTTGCACCACTTGGAACAACCAATACAGATACACAGTACATGATAGGGAAGTAGAGTATTGGGGAAAATTTTGGAGGTTGAGGGAATGATTAGGACCAAGCCCTAATGTGTCAGAGTTTACAAGGGCCTCAATTGGACCCCGAGCAGTGCTCACACTAGGGAGGCCAACAATAGCACCTAGATAGCCTTGGCTTTCAGCCGGCTAAGAATAGGAATTTAGGATATCAGAGTAGCAAGTAAGGAGAGTGGACAAAAATCAAGTAATACAACAAATTGAGCATACAGAGCAACTAGTCAAGCCTGCCAGTAGGTTTAGCAAGGTTTTCATAGCAAAGTACCACATAGACAACCTCATAGGAATTAGAAGAAGGAAACGGGTTTGCAGGCATACATAGGTTATCATGCATAGATACATGAAGTTGAACTAGTTGAAACATAAAGATCCAAATTAAGTTAAGTCTAACCTAATGCCATATTAATCAGTACTTAGACATGATGGAGGGGTACACACATTTTGATAATCACTGAAAAGATAGGGTGGCAAATGAACCAAGGCATATTGGGAAAACATATTAGCATAGGAACAATGTCCTAGTTAATAGAAAAAATAGAGTATTTATTTTTTTTAAATCACGACATCATAAAACATGTTTAAAACAGACTTTAGAGCAACATTCCATAGAGTTATGACTAATACACAAAGGGCTATCAAGTATACACAGGACTTAGCACTGAAAGATTCACTCAAGTGGGGGATAGTTCCCATAGAGTTGGGGTAGTATCCAAAACGAAAATATGAGGAAAATTTGTATCTACCAATATACAGTCACAGTAGTCAGGCTCATATCAAAATGGAATTTTATTGAGGTTCAAAACTAAACATGCTAATATGCTAAATGGTACAAAACCCATTTCAGAAGACAAGAAATCACAGAGTGCAAATCATAGTGAAGAATACATGTTAGCATAACAAACTATCCCATGCGTTTAATTATCACAGAATGACAACAGAGTATTGAATACTATCATAGCTAAATCATGCCCCCGTAATTCAAACATATATGCAGAAAGAAAGAGAAAATTTGAACATTGCAAGGGTTTAAAATACTAATCAGTAGCAGAATCAAAAGAGTGAAGAGTATAATAGCAAAAACCCCAGGTCCCCGATGCTTAGAGTTCACAAGAGCCTCGAGAATGGGCTCCGAGTATTGCTTGCACTAGAGGAGGTTGTTTAATGGCCTTGGGCTTTCAGCCAACCCCGAATTCAATAATTTTAGAGAGTGTTCGAGTGTAACAGTGAGTAAGTGAGTGAGAGATGAGAATAGTGATAATAATAGTAAGGATTAGGAGATTCAAAAGTCTTTGTATGCTCAATTTGGTGTACTACTTGATTATTGTCGATTCTCCTTACTTGCTACTCTTATATCCGAAATTCCCATCTGTAGCCCGCTGAAAGCCAAGGCTATCTAGGTGCTATTGTTGGCCTCCCTAGTATGAGCACTGCTCGGGGTCCAATTGTGGCACTTTTGAACTCTGACACACTAGTGCTTAGTCCTAGTCATTCCCTCAACCTCCAAAACTGTCCCCAACACTCTATTTCTCTATCATGTACTGTGTATCTATATTGGTTGTTCCAAGTGGTGCAACACTTGGTGTTGTGGATCATTGAAAGGGGTCTGTACTCTTCTATGGACCCATGATCGTGTATTGAATGTGGTTCATTGTTGAAGGCCTAACTATGCTATGTTAGAGACAGTGAAGGCCCAGTAAGGCTGGGTATTTAGCTATTTTATTTGGGCCTACTATAGGCATGTTCACTGTTATGTAATATTGTTACTTTATTCATTATTGAGCCTGTAATAAACCTTGTATAAACAATTGAGATTATTAGTAAAAGGGTAATGTAGTAGATATTAATATTAATATTCGATGGATAGATAACATGCCTATAGGATTGAATGATGTGCTTTCTTTATGTTGTTCATTCTCTATGCACACTATGGAAATCATGCCATTAGGAAAAGCAGACACTTGCACTACTTGTCTACTAGCAAAGCATGAGCTCAAATGCTTCAATATCTTTGTTGCTGCATGTTAGAAAACCTGCCCGTAGGAAATAGATATCGTTGCACTTTCCTTTAATTTGCATCGCTATAGAATATCCACTAGAGATCATGCCTATAGGACTCTAATCATTTCATCTGTTACTGCATCACATTGTTCACCTAGAAAACCTGCCTATAAGGTTAAGGTATAACAATAAAATCAGGTTCCCAAGTGCTGATCATTAGAAATCTTGTCTATAGGATGCCACTGTTCGCCTTAATAACTGTTAATGACGCCCCCTCTCAACATTGTTCATCGCTCACTTAGGTCGTTATCAAGAGTATGAGTAATTTTGGGTTTCTCTCATGCCATTGTCTTTATTACATAAATCACCTAGACACAACATTTGCAGGACTAATAACTGGGAATCTGTCATCTCAATAATCAGTGTGCAATAACCTATACAATCATGTCTATGAATAACGCTGGTTCCTAAAACTGTTTGCATGCTTTGATGACTTATCACATAGAAATCATGTCTATAGAGATTTAAGTTCCTTAATCCTGAACTGCCTAACATAAAAACGTATTTCGTGTGCATTTGTTGTTTAAGTGTTGAGGCTAACTTGAGCCTTTGATTGCCTATATGTGAAATCCAACGTGTTTTTTTGTATGTCTCCTAGTTTTGAAATTTTTTGAGCAACCTAAGTGAGGTCTAAAACCCCCAAAATAGAGGTCTAATGCCTCCTAGACCATAGTATAGGATAGGTAGTGCACGCATAAGGTACGACTTATAATTGAACTAGTGCGATTTAGGTAGCAACTTAAAGATAGTAATCAGGTAGCAGGAGATGGTAGTTTGTGCTCACTGAATAATGTGAGTAACACCCCATTTCGGAGTTACGAAGTATTATTTATATTGTACGAGGTGATCCTTTAGTCTAAAAAACTTAGGACTCTCCCTATTTTATTTCCCTTTTATTTGAATCAAGTGCTTGTACTCATTTATACAAAGTCTTGTTTTATAAAATTCTCAAACTTCGTGCTCTCTATATCTTTGTTTATCTGCCTAATTCATATAAGTCATGTTTTGTCGGGACCCACAGTTGTGGACCTCGAAGAGTGCCTAACACCTTCTCTTCGAGGTAATTTCGAGTCCTTACCCGATCTTTGGTGATGTAAACTAGTTAAACATGAGTCACTTGCAAATAGGTGCCCTAAAGCACCTTAAAATCGTTAGGTGGTAACTTTCCTCTTTTAATACTTCTTTAAAAGAGTTGTCACATGTCGATACCCGATTTCGCAAGAAAAAGGGGAGCGACAATTATTATTAACCTGCAACATGGTGTTTGTTAAATAACTTGCTCAATAATTTAATTTAGAGCATATTCCAGATTTTTATTCAAGATAGTTCATCTTGATAAGTTTGTTACATAACAGTTGGTTTAGTAAAATAGTTTATTGAGTGTCTCAACTTAATAGCTAAACTATTGCTAATGAGAATAAAGGTATCTATATCAGACTGATATACGTTATATAGGAAAATATATTACATTCTCCCCTCATAAGTGGTTCAGGGTTAGGAACCGAATATTTGGGCTTATTATTATTAATGTGCGGTGTAATTTTGATTAACACCATAACACAGAAAGGTGGATTTCCAAAGTTGAGGAAGCAAGTTAGTTTTTCTAACATGAGAGAGAAACAAGATAAAAATTGAGAAAAATTTACGAGGAATGAATTATCATTTGTACATTTAGATTCTCGAATAAGATAATATAAACTTGAAGTTCATAAAAAGATAATTCATCTACAATATATTGCAAAGCATTCTAGACGCATTTGCTGAACCAAAGAATGTAATTATATTCTCACTGTAAATGCTCCTATTAGGATAAGTCCTAGAAGGACCAAGTCTATGGCGTGCTTAAAGCATATAGGCAAATCAGTTTCGAATAAAATTCTTGATAATGAATATGAGAAAATGATCAAAATGATCATATAGGAGGAAAGTGATCTAGAAGATCATATGACATAATACTTCATAAAATCTCAAGAGAGGTTCAGGTACCTGAAAATATAAATGAAGAGATTTCTATGTCATGTCTTTATGAAAAAAAGCGGTTGGAACTGATATAAAATGTTCGCCGCTTACATCTAAGATAACACTAAATATATATGAGGATCTTAACCCAGGAGAAACAATTCAAATAGAATTGGTTTCATATGAAATACATGTAGTTTTGGACATGCAGTTCAAACACTTGAAAGTATAAAGTCAATGGTGTGTGCAATCACCTTTATCTATCTTGTATCTAGCATGCCATGAAACTTGATGTAATATAAAGTCCATTTATATGACTTTACTTATGATAATCCGTGAAGGATTTAAATCGCTTAAATCATATACAACTCTTGGTCCTGAAGTACCACATCCTAAGTGCAATTTGTGCACATATGTATCTTGTTATAACTAAAAGTATGATAATGTGATAACGAGAAGACCTCTATGGAGATATTGAAAAGGCTATTCTACGATATTATATGAAGACATTATATATCCATCAACAATGATTATTTGAAGGTGCAACATACTCATTGGAGTTAATATGGATGATTTATTCACCAAATCTCTACCGACGTCAACCTTGAAGAAGCTAGTGTACAAGATCGTGATGCGAAAGCTTAAAGATGTGAATTGATACTCTCATCAGGGGAAATTAATATGCGTTGTACTCTTTTTTCCTTACAAGATTTTATCGTTGGCCCAAGAAAGGAAATAGTTTTGAAAATTGACAAAGGAACTCCGAGATGAACCAGGTCCATCACAGGTGACATAGGCCAGCAGAGTTAAAGGCACATGAGATGCACATGCATGAGATTAATGTATTCTGGTAAAATTGAGATATCTTTTGATCGAAAAGATTGCAAAAAAGAAATTGGAGAAGGACTCCTTATTCAATAAGAACGGAATCTAAGATAAGAAAGGATTTAGGAGTTGAGTTTGACTAGAACTCTTCTACCAAGGAAGAGTTGCATCAGGATTCTAGTTAATTCCTTATCTACTAACTCCTATAAATTGTAGATTGTTCTTATTGTATATAAACGCACAAAAACAGAAATTTATCAAGAATTGAGAGCAAAATTCGTGAAGAAATTTTGCAACCAGTTCGAGCCAAATTGGAGAGTGCGAATCTGGAGCTACTTGAACCAGCTAGAAGAACCAGTTCCATTTGTTGTCTTTTGAGTCTAGTTGTTTGTAGTAGGTGATTACAAATTGTACCTTTCAGTTTTATCTAGAAGCAATTGTAATAGGTACGAAGTGTTCAAGTTATAGTTAACTTGAAGTTTGTCGCAAATAGCTAGAGGCTAGTTTGCCACAAAGGGATTAGAGTTAATCCTTAGGTTTACAAAAGAGTTTATTTTGTAAATGTTGTTTGGCTCATTGTTGTAGTGAAGTGTTTGGAGAAAATCCTACTGAGTAGTAAGTGAGTAGTAGGTCATGATTTTTCACCTTTTGAGCCAGGTGTTTACCACGTAAATATCTTTGTGTTCTTTAATTTTCTGCATTTATTATTCCGCAACAGTAGGAGTTGGAACACGTAGAAGAACCAGGTCCTTTTATAACAACAGCACTCAAAAATTGGACACCACACAAATCACCACCCTCTCTTGTGTGGTATTGACGTATAAAACATCAATTGGTATCAGAGCAGGTTATCCTTGAAGAGGCTAACACCTTAGGAAAAGATCAAGATGAGTGCACTACCTGAGAAGTGTAAAGATAAATCCACCACTAGGCCACCACTATTCGATGATCACTTGTAGATGACTGATGGATGCTTCAAATGTGGTAAAAATAACCATATGATCAAGAATTGTCCTATGTGGGAAGTCGAGTGGAAAAAGGAGAATTCTGAAAGAAGGAATAGAAAGAAGGAACATGTTCATGACAAGAAGAACTACAACAAAAGGTCATCCAAAGCAATGGTTGCTGAACGAGCTCTTATAGCAGTTCGAGAATCTGAAGATGAACCTGATGAAGAATCCGAGATAATTTTTCTGGACCTTAAGGATAAAATTAAACTCCTTTCTAAATATAGACTATTTGAATTGTTGCTAATTTTAATTGTTCAATCTAAGAATATAAGTTCTGAAAAAGAACAGTTGTCAAAAGAGTGTAACTTGTTAATAAGAGAATGCAAAAATCTGGAAATAAATATTTGTAAAATGGAAAAGGAAAATACTACATTGAAGAACCAGGCTCATGCACTTGATACAACTGTCTTAGAACTTAGATATGAAAATCTAAAATTGAAGTTAGGAACAGGTAAAGAAATAGCTAGTGACACACAACTCTCACTAGAAAAGGATCTAGGAAAGGTAAAAGATGAGCTTTATAAAAAGGAAGAACTGGTAAGAACCCTGAAGGAGGACTTGACTAAGGTTAAGCATGAGCTAGACAGAACTTGTAATTGGAACAGGTCCTCTGATGCACTTTCATGGCTACAAAAACATCATAGTAGCAACAGAAGAGGACTTGGCTTTGGGAACTCTACACCTAAGTGGGATCCCAAAGGCAAGTACCTCACACTCCCTGATAACAAGATTTGCACACACTATGGTAAGACTGGTCACTTTAAAAGTGAATGTAATGCAAAAGAAAAGGCCAGTCAAAAGAACAAAAGTTTTGTTCGAGGGAAGAATTGGCTACCAAGTTGGGCTAAAAAGAATTTAATTCATCCTTTTGCTTATAGAAAGGGACCCAAACTAGTTTGGGTTCCTAGGACTAACCCCTGATTTTCTTTTGTAGATTCAAGTGAAAGGTAGTAGCAATATGGTACATGGATAGTGGCTGCTCAAAATACATGATTGGCAACAAGGACTTGTTCCTTTCACTTGAGGACCTCAAAGGAGGAAATGTCTCCTTTGGAAATGGAAAGAAAGGTGAAATCACTGAGGTTGGTAATGAACGAGATGATGAAGAAATTGGGGTGGTCAGAAACTCAGTCCAAACTAAAGCAACACTGGAGGAAGGAACAGGTGATGGAACAGGTTCATCCATCCCGGGAAACATGATAGGGGGAATAGAACAAAATAAGTCCCAAACTTCTTTGGAACCTGTACCTGAACATGTTCCACAGCAACAAAGCAATGAAGGAACATCAATGAGTAACTAGTTGGTTGTGAAACCATGCAGATATCTTTACAAAAGCACTGAGTAGAGAGCATTTTGAAAGGAACATGTTACTATTAGGGATGATTAAGATCACTTAATTGAACCAGTTCAGAATGTAAATACATTATAAAAAATGAAAACAAAGAAAAAATTTGGCTAGAAAAGTCTAAAACGGGTGTAAATAATCAGATTAACAATTGCTCAGTCTCATACTGTAAAAAGTATACTCTTATGCCATGTTTTGATATGACTCACTGATCACAAATGAAATTTTTTCTATCTTTGCAAATTGAGACTTGATCAAGAGGATTCTGAAATGATGAACCTGGTTCATCGTGCTGGTTCATCTGAAAGGCGAGGTATTTATTCTACACTCTGCAGACTTTGAAATATTAATAATTAAATCATGAGCAGAATTCTGCCCAAACTCAAAACCTTTTCAAAGCCTATCCATTTGACTTTGAACCAGTTCTGTTTCAACAAGAATCCTCACCAAATTAAAATACCTAGATTCTATGGAAGCCTTAACCGTCAATTCAAAACTAAAAGTTCATTTAAGACATCCCCTCCCCTTACAAAACCATTCCCAAATTTTCGATGACTCAGGTAACATCTTTCCCAAGTCCTTCTTCTGAGGTAATCTCTGATGTTGCTGAAAAACTTAGAAAATAAGTTCATACTGGTTGGGTCTGTAATAGATGTGGAGTTGCCGGAAACAATAATAATAGGTGGTAAAAATTAAAAAAAATGAGAGTGAGGGAGTACGGAGTAATGAGAAAGGGAAAAGGGAAAGAAGTGGTTGATTCTTCACTCACCTCTGAATCTGTTAGAATGGCTATTTGTGGAGCTGAGCCAGAAAAAGGAGGAAGAAAGTAGCAAGAACGCAGGGGGAAGTGAATCAGGAGAAACCGTTGAAGGGTTAGTAAATTTAGGAAAGCACACGGATGAACCTGGTTCATCTACTGAGGAAACTCTGGTGGATCTGCTGAAAATGTTAGGCGATAATTACAATCCAAAGAAGAAAAGAACTCCTAAAGCTCAAACGTATGGAACATCAAGAGAAAGTAAGAAAAGAAAAGATGCTCCTTCTGATACTTATAATATTTCTCTTCCAAGAGAAGAACTACAAGGATCAAGGTAAAGCAAAGTGAGGATGAGTTGAAGAGAGCTTTAGAGGAGAGTAAGAAGAAAAGATTGGAAAAAGGGAAAGAAAAGGTTGTTGAGCCTATTGAGGCTGTTGAAGTGGATGAGATGGACCTGGTCCATCAAAGTGAAAAAGTGGCAGAGGTAGAGGTTCAGACCCCTAAGCTCAAGAAAGCCAAGACTTCCTCAAAGAAGTCTTCATCTGTTTCTAAGACTGCTGAACCATCCATCTTGACTAAATGAACCAGGTCTGCAGTTTTTCCAAGCCTTAATTTCCTAGCCTGCCAAGAACTTTCAGTGACCCAGATTCAGAATTTTTGTTTGTTGCTCATGTTTTAACTGTTTTTGTTTTATTTTGTGGATTGTGGCAGAATCGTATTCGCTCTATCAATGAAATCTGATGCTTTTTGCTCTGATTCAGTATCTCTATTTTTTGATAGTTTGAATTCTTAGTTGATTATTGATGATTAATCCGTGATTGCATATGTAGTTGCCCAAATGGCCATGAGTAAGTGTTAAAAATCTAGGATTCACACAATTTTTTTTTGCAACTTTTCGATGATGCCAAAAGGGGGAAGATAGGTTGTGCTCTGAACATGTGATATTTATAACCTAATGAACCTGGTTCTTTGTGATAAATGCTTAATACTCTTATATGTGTCAATGTTGGACTAAGCTGAAACAGGCCTGAAGCACAAAGTTTGTCATCATCAAAAATGGGGAATTTGTTGGCCCAAGAAAGGAAATAGTTTTGAAGATTCACAAAAGAACTCCGAGATGAAACAGGTCCATCACATGTGACATAGACCAACAGAGTTAAAGGCACATGAGATGCACATGCATGAGATAAATGTATTCTGGTAAAATTGAGATATCTTCTGATCGAAAAGATTGCAAAAACGAAATTGGAGAAGGACTCCTTATTCAATAAGAACAGAATCTAAGATAAGGAAGGATTTAGGAGTTGAGTTTGACTAGAACTCTTCTACCAAGGAAGAGTTGCATTAGGATTCTAGTTAATTCCATATCTACTAACTCCTATAAATTGTAGATTGTTCTTATTGTATATAGACGCACAAAAATAGAAATTTATCAGGAATTGAGAGAAAAATTCGTGAAGAAATTTTGCAATCAAGTCGAGCCAAATTGGAGAGTGCGAATCTGGAGCTACTTGAACCGGCTAGAAGAACCAGTTCCATTTGTTGTCTTTTGAGTCTAGTTGTTTGTAGTAGGTGATTACAAATTGTACCTTTCAGCTTTATCTAGAAGCAATTGTAATAGGTACTGAGTGTTCAAGTTATAGTTAACTTGAAGTTTGTCGCAAATAGCTAGAGGCTAGTTTGCCCCAAAGGGATTAGAGTTAATCCTTAGGTTTACAAAAGAGTTTATTTTGTAAATGTTGTTTGGCTCATTGTTGTAGTGAAGTGTTTGGAGAAAATCCTACTGAGTAGTAGGTCGTGGTTTTTCACCTTTTGAGCCAGGTGTTTTCCACGTAAAAATCTCTGTGTTCTTTACTTCTCTGCATTTATTATTCCGCAACAGTACGAGTTGGAACACATAGAAGAACCAGGTCCTTCTAGAATGACAGCACTCGAAAATTGGACACCACACAAATCACACCCCCCCTTGTGCGGTATTGACGTATAAAACATCATTTATCCCACTAGGTTATCCTTGCAAGGTTTTTAACGAGGCAACCAAAAGGCGTATTCTTAAACATATGTACTCTTTTGTCACGCCTCAAAAACTGAGGAGCGCGATCGGCGCTCAACCGAGTAAACCCGACTGAGAAAGCATGTTAGGTTTTATTCTACCCAAACAAATTCATGAATAAAGAGGAGATGAACTCCATTAATCATACTTTGTAAATATTTCATTTTTTTCCATTAGCAGTTTCAACCATAATATCCAAAATGTTACAATTTTTTTATAGATATGAAGAAAACATATTCACCAAATACCAATATTTCTAGTTTAATTCCCAATATCAAACACCACCTACAACCTTTCTACAGATCCTCTAAGTACAATTGAATACCAATATGGAAATACTGACAATAAGGCTCCGGCTATACTTCAAAATATAAATTACACGATAACCAAATGACACAGGACCCCGAAATGAAGTGGGGATCACCAAATTAGCTGAAAGGAGCGTACCACTATCACTGATCACTGCCACCTACCATGAAACCACCTGCAACCATTAAAGATGCAGCGCCCCCGGCAAAAGGGACGTTAGTACTGTCGAATAGTACTAGTATGTAAAGCTAAAACTCATCTTTCAATAGAATAACCACGTGAGAAAAGGAAATCCATAAAAACAACAAGTCATAGTCAACAATATCCACATGCGCAATTGAAACATAACAATTTTCAAAATACAAAAATAATACATATTTTTAGTTGGGAGATAGTACCGATAATACTACAGTTCATGATAACACTATCCACAATACCACTGTTCACAATGCCACTATTCATAACACTACCGCACTCTTGGCACGGAATCCGATCACGACCCGATCGTCTAAGTCATCTCACTGGAGACATTCTCTACAATCTCAATTCCCGTTTCAATTTTCAGCACAATACCACCATGTGTGCGGCATGGCATCCGATCACGGCCGATCGTCTAGGCCGTCTCACTCAAGACATTCCATTTTCCACCAATCATCTTGTTCCATATTTCCCCTCACATATTTCAATTTCTTCGGCACTAGTGGCCACAATTGTTATATCACACTTGTCACTTGGTCACATTTCATAATAGAAGTTCTTTTCCCATATTTCACATTATGATCAATTTCTCCAAACAAGCCTTTCAATTCAAGAATATTAAGTACACACGGGAGAAATTACGAATCGTGGGCATATAGAGACTTTCACATACTTTGAATATTTAACACATATTCCGTATCTTTAACACATCCTCAAGTGATAAGATAGCATAATGGGAGCATTCAAGTACATATTGCACATACATTCTTACAGCACAAGCACGTTTGGAACATCATTTTCTACATCAATCAAGGTTGGAACTTACACCTATTGTATGGGCACTATCGGAGTTCAATTTCTAAGAAGAGGGGGTTTTAGACGTGCATACCTCGATAGCGCTTTAGGCAAATTCTACTTTTAGAAGTCATTTTAAAACAGTTGAGTCGAGGCTCCTTTCGTAATTTGTTTCATATATTTTCTCATTTCATAGGCATCACTAGGCACAATTATAAACGTTATCCACACTCTATTTCCCCAGATCATTAAATCCATTTTCATACATCTTTATAGTTTATCAACAACTAGACACACCCAATCAAGATATTTAGTACACATAAGAGCAATTAGGAGTATTAAGCATATCGAGTTTTCCTCAACTAATTGGTATACCAGTTTTTATTTAAAGTACAACTCAAAGCCATACCATTCCCATACTTTAAACATCTATCGTTCAATATAAGGCTCGTTCGGAATAATCAAGTTATATGAGTTTATAGGGAATAACCCGGAACGTAAAAATTAAGGATTTGGGCCGATCATACTTAAACTTATGGAATTCAATTCCGAGAGAGGAAGTTTAGCCAACATACCTTGTTTGAGCTTTTCTTAAGTTACTACAATGCACCAACACCTCTAGCAATGATAATCTATGGGAAGATAGCGAGAATTAATTAATAATTAGAAGGATTTCTCATGGTGTAACTCTCTTAGGAATTTCATCAAACACCTAACATGTGAAATAGGCTACAAGGTTCTACAATGGAAATCCCTTCTTCCCTCAACCAATTTCAACAAGAACAACCCAAAATAGTTCATTAATCCCACATACTATAGCTTAGTGTCACATGCATGACTTATTTCTAACCCCACAATATATTTTTGAACTCATAATCTCTTATATGAAATCTTAGAAGTAGGACTTACCCCGGAAGGATAGTGAGATAGAGATTATCTTCCTTGATTCTTGAGAATTTGTGCAAGATTAGATGATTAGGATGTTTGGTTCCTCATTCCCTCTCTAAAATGCTCCCACCTCTATCTAGATTCAGTAGAAAATAGCCCCAAATGAATCCCCAAAACCTATTTATCAAAATGGGGTCGAGTTATGAAAATAGAAAAAAGAAACCTCCGAAATCAGGTCTGCGGTCGCATAATGGACCGCAGAACAGGTATGTGGGTCGTAGAATGGTTCGCGAAATTGGTGCCCTGAACTGGGCTTCACTGGACAGGTTTGCGACCATTTTGCGGTCGCATAACCATTTCTGCGATCGCATAATGGTCGCAGAATTGCAGTATACCAGCCTTTGGTAATTTGATCATAACTTTGTGTAGAAATGTCCAAATGACGAACGGTTTGAAGCGTTGAAAACTAGACTCGAAGATCTTTCATTTGATAGGTTTCTCATCACATATATATATATATATATATATATATATATATATATATATATATATATATATATAGAGAGAGAGAGAGAGAGAGAGAGAGAGAGAGAGATATGATCGCCCAAAGTTTGGACTTGTGCGAACTCATTTGAAATTTTAGCCTCTTATGAATTTTTCAATTTTTAGACTTAGGCCTATCATTAGATCCCACATTACTTATTATATGACTATTACCATATCCAATTGATATCCATCATATTAATAGGACATAAAATATTATAATTAGCCTATTTAGCACCACGAAATCTTAAATTACTTAGCGAAATTTTCCGGGACCTTACATCTTTTTCCTTCACTAAAAAAATTTTCCGCTGAGTTTTGTTTTAGTTAAAGTTTTAATGAGTCACATTATCGGTTGGATAGACATTCAAGGGGAAGTTATAAATAGAATTGTATTTAAGGTGAATATCTATATCTAGAGAGATTTTAGGGTTTGTTACTTGGTAGCTAAGTCATTTTTCCCCTATAAATAGAAAGGTTCTATTCCAATGTAATTCATCCCAAATCAATAAGAGTCATCTCTCTACTTTTCTCGGTAATATTTTTCTTCTCCTTTTATTGTTGTATAACAGTATCTCTCTCTCCCTCATCCCCCCCCCCCCCCCCCCCCCACCCCNTGATATTAACCTTGAGTTTATTCATCACTGATGCACTCCCAAAAGGCAAGATGGACAAAAGGTGAATATTTTTCGGGTACAGCCATTACTCTAGCTGCAATCAATAGTTTACCTGAATCAAGATAATTAAACGAACTTCAAATGGCTCCCTATTAGATCAGTCAAATTAGTCAAGAATTTCCGTTCCCTTGAGCACACCGCCAAACCGGGAAGGGGCAAAGGACCCAAACAGGCGTTGCTAGGCTGAACTCCATAAGAATTACACGAGTATTTATGTAGCAATCAATCGCTATGTGAAAGAGGATATTTGAATTTCTTTTAGTGATATGTTTTAGTCATGCTATTAGAACGACTTACAGCAGCAGAGCAGTATTTAGGCTGCTAATCCTAAAAGCCAAAAAAGATTGTTAATCATAAGATTGGCACAACCACAATTTACAAGCTCATTCTAGAGATATGCGTATTATTTGATAACATCCTAAACAGCACAAAAGTGCGCGCACACACTCCTAGAACCGAATACATTTCCTGTGATCAATATCTAACCATATGACGTTTAGTAGTTGAGTACTACCTCAGGCATTCATAACTTCAGCCACCAAATTGGCCTACAGCAACATGCCTTTAGAGAAAGTACATTTGCAACCAAGAGCAGGTTATATGCATATAGTAGAAACTACCACCTATGGTGGCACGAGATATATGCCTCTCATGATGAGTAATGACATAAAAAATGTAACCAAGCAACGAAATGTACCCCATCAAGTAGCAAACTATGTCACATTTCGCAACACCAGAATGAGTAGTGCTCATCTTTGCGGTGAGCACTAACTAGACCCCCACACTGTAAACAGACAAAGCTGGTTCCATCAGAGAATGCATCAAGCATAATCTGTTTTCTGCCAGTTTCAGCTAGTATTGAAGTTCCATCAACATCTACTTCAATTGGTTTATCCACTGTATTATGTTCAGAAGGCTGGGATACAGGAGGCATGGCCTCGGCAATGGCACACTCAGCAAATAAAGAAGCCAGCTCATCTGCAGCCACACTTGCCTGTACTTTATTTCTGTACAACTCCTGGGCACGATTAAGGGCTTGGAGTACAGCTTGCTCACCGCCTTTGGTTCTCATGGCCATCACCACCTGTTGCCTCATTTAATTAGTACCAAGATTAACATGAACACAGCCAGAAAACGAGAACTTTTCACAACACTAAAACGTCAATGAAAATCAGAATATATATGGTACAGAACTAATTGTTTTTGGGCGTAAACCCGGTAGTTTTTGCAACTCAGAGTCATGAGGTCCATTTAACTGCTAAAAGCACCTTAACATGAGATCAAGATAAAGGATACAAGTCAAGCCCCGCCTGGTGCGTGCCCCATGCGTGCCTGTACAAATTTTACAGAGCAATTGTCCTATTTCGCGTAGGAAAAAGTATTTTCTACTTGGTATAAATACATGGAAAAACATTGTTACGCTTTCATCTTCTTCTCCCGCCCCCTTCCCTCCACAAAAAAACCCAAACGCGGAATCTCTATTCTCGCCAAGTATAAGATCCCTTTTGGATAGGCTTAAAAAAAAGTAGTTTTTCAGCAGAAATAGTTTTTAAGCCAAAAAGCAATAAGTTGTGTTGCGCAACCTATTGCTTTTGGCTTGTTTTAAGTAAAAATTGCACGGGTTGCCCCCATTTAACCTATAACCATATTTTAAACATTATTTAACTTATACCCTAATTTTTACAACTTCAGGCGCCTCCTTCGTCCTGCTACATGTGCGCTCCTTTCTTCCTCCTTTCTTTTCTACTCTTTATTCTATTCTTTATTTTTTGTAATTTGTAGTATATTTTACTGTTGATTTGCTCATAGTGACTGCCATTTTTGTTGAAACAGCGTTTTAGAACTTTTCTTCATCTATTTATAATTCATTGTCTGTATTTATTATATATGCAATGAATTCAGATTGATCCAGGAATGGAATATCAAACAGCAAGCTGATTGCGGCTTTATTGATGCAATTCTTACACTAAGCTTTGAAAGTTGAACTATTATGACACTCTTGAGTTTAAATTTTTATTTACAAAAATGGTCTATCTTGTGTTTCTTCCAATGACGATTAGGATGTCCTGTTTCTAGTGATTTTTGTTAATGAGGTGTTTAATTAGTTTGTCCGCAAATAGAGAACAAAACTTCAGCTAAAACATGCTGAAGTTCAGCAAATAGAGAACAAAACTTCAGCTAGTAGAATGATTAAGTTCAGCAATTAAAAACAAAAACTTCAGCCAACACTAAGTTTACGCGGAAAACTTCAGCTAAAACATATTGAAGTTCAGCAAATAGAGAACAAAACTTCAGCTAGAACGACGGTAGGATAAAAACTTCAACTTATTTAGTGCTGAAGTTTATACAAATGAACTAAATAACTTCAGCATCTTCTGCTTAAGTTTTTGAAAAAGCTTTATGACAAAACTAATGAATTCAGGACAAAACTTCAGCTTATTTAGTGTTGAAGTTTTTACAAATGAACTAAATAACTTCAGCATCTTCTGCTGAAGTTTTTGAAAAAGCTTTACGACAAAACTATTGAATCCAGGACAAAACTTAAGCTAAAACATGCTGAAGTATAGCAAATAGAGAACAAAACTTGAGCTAGTAGAATGCTTAAGTTCAGCAATTATAAACAACTTCAAGCCCGTCTACTAGAATGCTGAAGTTTGCGTGATTACCTTTGCTACTTCAGGCCCGTATGCCTGAAGTTTACGCGAAAAGTGGGTACGCTTGCAATTTTTTTGCAAAGCGGGTATAAGTTAAAACGTGACCCAAAAAGCGGGTATAGATGCAAATCTCCTTTGTTTTAAGCAGTTTTTAACTTATTTTAAGCACTTTTTTGACTTTGTCAAACACTGAAAAAAGCTAAAAAGAACTTAAAAGTTGATTTGACCGGCTTAAAAACCAATCCAAATACCCTCTAAGTGGTCCTTTAGCCACTTGTTGCCATGAGCAACCTAGCATAGATCCTGTGCAAGGACGTCGCATTTCTTGTGCACAAGCCGTTTGTCCAAATCTTGTGAAATATCTCTAAATTACCAATATTTCAAAAGATTTCTGACAAATGGCTATGCATGATAAGTTATAAGCAAGTGGCTACGAAGATTAGCCAAATGATTTCATGTATGTTATGGACAACTCACTTCATGGCCTATGACACTTGTCATGACAAGAGACCATTTTACATCTTATAATTAGCTAATCACAACCACATTATTTGCGATCATAAGCAATTATAAGCCTTCCCTCAACAACTCTCTCACCCAGTTTTTCAATGTAAGAATATTTCAAAAGATGTTACAAACAGCTTGTAGGTGAATCTATGCATAAGCTATTTGTTTAAGTGGAAAATGGATATGGAGGAGTGATTTCATGTTTCACTAAGTGGCAAGTGGACATGATCTAAGGCCTCATTTGTTTGCACTTAATGAGGGTCTGAATCTGAATGAACCAGATGTTAGCCCATTAAGTGCATTTGTTTTTTTATTTTTTAAAACTCTAAATAGGTCTGAATGGGTCTGATTCGGTCAGACCTTTGATCGAGTCTTAATTCGTTTCAGAGGTTAAAAATTATCGAAAATACACGCCTATTTTTTCGGTGCTCCTTTTCTCTCTGTTGAAAATACACGCCTATTTCCTCTTATATTCCGAAAACCCAAAACAAATTCCTCTTATCCTCCGAAAATACACGCCTCTTATCCTTCACACGTCTCTCTCTTCAAGGATCAAGCAGCCGCCGTATCTTTATCTGGGTAAGATTTTGAAAATTATACTTGGAATTCTCCATCTTGTTTCCACTTTTCTAATGGTAAATTTCAGTTTCGAGTTTAGCGTTTAACAAAACCCCTTTTAAAATATAATTGAGAAGGGGCTAAATTAGAAGGTTTTGCTTGCCTCTTATTTGTGTCTTGTTCTCACTTTTGGATTTGATTGAATCTCTGAATTTCCGTAATTTTTTTTGATTTTGTTGACATTCCAATTCTTTAAATCGTAAATCTTAATCGGGACGTGTTCTAAATTGTTAGCAATGTTTTTTTCTTTTGCAGATTCACATTGTCCCTTTTGAACCTTCTTTTGTTTTCTTCAAGAATTGCATATTAGTGACTGAAATTCAATTTCTCTAGTTAAAATATAAACAGTAATTGGTGTTTATGAAGCTCGTCCAAAATTAAGAAACTTTGCTATGGCTAGAATTCGAATAATGAAGTTGTGTTGTTGAAATTAGAGCGGCTATAGTTTCATATTTGGCTAGAATTCGGATAATGTATACATAAGTAAGATTTATACTTCGGTGCTTTCTTAATATTTATGTGCTATTGCTCTTGAATTATTCGTCATATGTTACATGTTCTATAATTGAACCATGCTTTCTTTTGTTTATGCAAGAATAGCTTTTTTACTTCCTCAATTTTTTCCTATTTTGTGTTTAAAATCATACCATTTACTACATCTTTGCAATCTTCAAACAGATTATTTGCTTGGAAATATACCACTTATCTTCATGAGTGACTCAAGGGTGAGGCTAGTAAAGCCTTCGCTTTAGGCCCCAAAAACTTTGAGGCCCCAAAAACTGTTGTAAAATATGTAATAATACTTTGACGTAGACAATTTTGAACTTTGTAAAAAAAAGTATAAAATCCGTGTAAAAAAGGTTTTAAAAAAACAAAGAATATTTACTTTTTAACATAAGAAATATTCTAGAACTTCGAATTAAACTACTCAATATTAATAGTTATAATATTACTTTGTTTCTTGGTTGTCTCTGTTTTTTAAATATTAGTGGATGTTTTGTAATCACTACAATCTTATATTTCAGATATGGAATCTAATGAATATGTAAGAGCGACTTGAAGAAATATGGACGTGGTAAAAACTTTTTCAGAAATTTGTATTCAAGAAGTATCTTTAAACGGGAGACTTGGAAGTAGTTTGAAGCCGGATTCATGTAGAAAGGTTAATTTAGTTCTGGAGACTTCTCATGGTTTTAAAGTTAACCAAAAGCAGATGAAGAATCACTATGATTATCTAAGAGAAAAGTATCAAGCTTGGTTGCCGGTAACAAAAAAGACTGGCAAATATTTATGATCCTGCAACTAATATCATTCTAATGTCTAATAGTGAGTGGGATGAGTACATAAAGGTTAGTTCATTATCTAGTAAACTTTTCTCCTTCTTTTTTTTTGTAGAAAATGGTATCTGTGTATATTAAAAGTATGATCTTATATATTTGGATATAGGCTCATCCAAAAGCCAACACATTGAAGAGTTCACCTCTACCCTTCCCGGATCTTTGTACAGCACTTTTCGAGCGTGCTACTGCAACCGGCATTCATGGTTGGAGTCTTCAATTCCCCGACCTTGTGTCTCACCTTTATCCACTAATATAGATTTAGATACCCTTGATGATGTTGAAGATCTACTTGGTGACAAAAATGACGGGACTTCTGTTAATTCTCTAGTTTCAATAGAAAGGAAAAATGCGGGAAAGAAAAGAAAAACAAAATTGTCTCAGAGTAGAAATTGAAGATAAGATGAGTACTGCTTTGGAGATACTGATTAAAAAAAATAGTTCACCTAATGTTGAGGAATGTATGGTAAAACTAGAGGAACTTGGATGGGAAGAACCATTATACAGTGCGGCTGTTAATATACTTTGTGAAGGTGATAGCTATAGACAAGCATGGATGCAAATGACAAAGGTCGACAAATTGGAGAGTTGGGTCAAAGCAATGGGAAAAAAAATGGGAATGCTTTAATTTTGCTAATTAATTAGTCGGAGTATGTTTTAGATGTTGATTTTATGCAATATTTCTTTATTGTTTTTAACTAGTATCTATTATGAAACTTTTTGATACTATATTATGCTTTGAATAAATTTATTC
>ML392923.1:0-62948 GCA_005239525.1 Nicotiana knightiana
AATCTATGAAATTAATTTATTTATCGAATTTTGTAGGGGCCTTTGGTAGGTGAAAAATCACATTCTCACGGTTTGTTAATTTAATGTTCAGAAAATGGAGTTTTATCCCCTTGAATTTGGAGAGAGGTCTCCGAAAATTTTTCGAAAAAAGTAGGAAAAATGACATTGTATAGCTACTTTTAAAATAATAATTGTAATATATATATATATATATATATATATATATATTCTTTATGCTACATATAAATTGTACAGTATTTCGGCTACCAAATATAATAGTTTGTAAAGCAAGCTAAAAATAAAAATGGATAATCTATGTGGTCTACCCATTAAAACACCAGTTAACTCCATATACTTTTAAAATATTTATTTTACATTCTATACCTACTTTATAAAACTTTATTTACTTCTTGTTATAAATAGTATTTTATTTATGGTGAATGTCTATATTTTAGAGAGATTTTAGGGTTTGTTACTTGGTGACTAAGTCATTTTTTTTCTATAAATAGAGGGGTTCTACTACATTGTAATTGATCCCAATCAATAAAAATTCTCTCTATCTCTCTTTCTCTGCAATACTCTTCTTCTTCTTCTTTTATTGTTCATAATACGCTATCAGCACGAGACTCTAACCAATTGAGTAGAAGCTTTGGGATTGAGCATAATGATTGTCAATTATTCCATGAACTTCCTTCATGATTAAATTCTGAATTTAAGGTAAGTATTTTACCTTATTTTTCTCTTTTAAATTCTTGAAATTCTATAATTTGATTTTAAAAACAAGCAAAGACAATAAACTTTGACATAACTCTAATAGAGTTTGCAAGAAATTATAACCACCCGAAGTGATAAATTTCTATGTCTTGCCATGATCAAATTCATATATGATTGTGGGAAAAGAAGTGGAAACCCGTCAAATTTAATTTGCTTCATTCTCATTCTCCTTAAGAGAATGTGATAACAATATGTGATAAGTCTGAAAGAAGACAAAATTATTATCGTGAAGGTATTAATGGATGTGGACGTGGCAATAGACGAAATTATAATCGTCATCATCATTATGATAATGAGAACAATAAGGATTCTCAAAATAATCTTTCACTATGTGAAAGTAGTATTTGTCATCGATTTGACATGAGATTCTGTAAAGCACATATAGATGGTTATGATCCATTCATGATGTGAATGTGGCAACATCTGATTTACGAATATGATCATGCCCAACTATGCCTTATAAAAAGGACAAAGCAGTCGCTGCAAATATATTCCAGTTAACAAGTCTGGAGTCGAATCCCACAGGGAATTAACCTATTAATCACAACTATCTGACTCACACAATTTCACGTAATCAACTTTCAGAGATATTTAAATAACAGATTAGATGTTTACTATCTAAATATTACTTAATGAGAATGCAAGAAGTAAGAACTAACTATGAACGTGTTGTAGACAATAATTGGAATTATCTAAGGTTATGATTTCCCCTATTGTCGGAGTCATTTCCGCTATGTTTGTTATATTTACCTAAGTCTTCTCTATCGATCATGAGCACTCTGACTGTCGTAACTCTCTCCAGAGTAATGAAAATAATATACTAGACATATTCTCCCAAATTACGCTAGCTAGCCTTAAGTACAACTCACTTAGATCGCACCCAAGGTTTCGTTATCCCTAATCCCACCTTTAAACCTTTTGTATTGATCCCTCATATATGTTAGGAGTGATGTTGTTCATCAACTACCTAAATATACACTCTCTCCCGAGTAATGCACAATAATTAGGAACGGTTAATTGAGGGCCCTTCAATCAACAACAACAAGCATATAGTTGAACAAATAGAGAGAAAACTATGGCAAATCTATATTAACATAACGAGAAATTCATCCTTCCATAGGTTCCATCAAACCATAGATTAGGAGTTTAGCTCTTCATACTCATAGTAATCAAATCCAAAGTAAATTGCATATTAAATTACAGAGTAAGGAATAAGAGATGTAAAAAATAATGTTTTGAACTCCCGAGCAGTGTTCCACGATCTCCTCTTGTCTCCAATGGCAAAAGTCCTTCAAAGTTGTGTTTTTGGGTCTATTTATATGTTTGGAATAAGCCCTAAACGTGTAAATCACTCCGATTTGCACCAGGACAGTGTTTAAGCCTTCAAAATTCGGACCTGGACCCTGGTGTCGCCAGGCTAACGCCTGGTAAGGACTGGCTTTAAGCTGGCCTCGCCAGGCTAAAGCCTGGTCGAGCTGGCTTTTGCCTGGCTTCTCCTTTTCACCATGTTCAAGCGCACTTTCAACGTTTAAGCATCCATTTAGCTCTGGTTCCATCTCTAATTCACCTACACATAAAATAGACTCCATTACGCTCAAACAAAGTGTATTTTACCATTAAAGCACGTAAAATGCAAGGCACATAATGCGTTAAATCATTAATTATAGCCACACATCAATACCCCACACTTAAACATTTTCTCGTCCTCGAGCAATTAAACTACACTCATGGATACAACTTATTAAGCAATTCCCTTAACTCGTTATACCAAGAATATTTAAAATGGTTTAAGCACAAAGGTGTGACATCCTCGCCTCAATAACCGACTCACAAATACCATGCTTTATTCACAATTCACTTACTTACTCTAACATAGAGGTCAACAATATTACCTTTCCTTTATGAATCATATGCCCTCACCCAATCAAAGAGCTTAGTTCCACACCCCATGAATTTTAATAACATAGGAACTCAAGATAGGAAAAATTCACTCGCTCTCAGAAATAACATTTATATGTCCCAAATGACGTACCATAAGCTTGCCCTTAGTGTATTACTCCCCTAATCGAGTTTATTCAGTCTAAGATCAAATAGGACTTTCATTGGTTGTAATGTAGGCTGCGGGTTGGGTAGGATACATTTGGATATAAGTGACGACACCTCCCTTAAGCACTTTAATACAAACACTTCAACCTTCAAGCTCATACTTATGTCAAACCAAAATTGCACCTTAACTTCACTATATTTTACCCCCTACTTCTTTAAGCACCAATACATCAAAAGCCACCACCATCAAGAATTATATATTAAAAAAGATTTCTTTCTTCTTTCATATACTACAACTACTATATATATATATATATAATTTTTTTTTTCTTTTCTTTCTTTTCTCTTTATTTTTCTTTCCTATCCAAATGGCTTTTATTGACACTTTATTGTCCATACGGTGCACCTTTCTCCTCATTTCCTTGTTCCACTAAAAAGCCAACCCACCACCCCACACTTTAAATTTTCCATAATTCATCACAATTCAAGTGCTCATGAGAGGTGGCAAGGTTCAAATATATGGTCGATTCAAACAACGGGGTATTGCTTGTAATGTGGTTACCAAAGAAACAAGATTATAGGCTCAAAGGGATTAACTACGATACATAACATTTAGGTGGATACTCTATATATATATGGCTTAACAAAGAAATTCCTATATCACTTCTCAGACTGAACAGGACTACTATTTCGCTTTGCACACACACTGGGCAAGTTTTAGACATGAAATGCAATGCACAAAACACATACAAACCTCACATAGACATGGCACAACCTCATTCAGGATTGATTTTATCACGACACTCCAGTCAAAGCAGTGAAGCAAATTTAAGAATCCACGATTTAAGGTATTTATCCTAGAGTCAAAAATTGAGCCTAAGCTTCACAACCAAAGTACTAACTATTCTCAAGGCATCATAAAGCTCAGAGATATTGCTGCGATTAATCCTACTCCTAAAAATTAAAACTACCTACACCCGGTTCAACTTAAAACCCTTGGAAAAGAACCGCGGCCCAAAGAAAAACCAAGGAAAAATTACTACACTACCTAAACAAAATCTTTTTGGTATTTTCTTTAGACTTACTTCCCTCAAGAAAACTGTCTAGGAGATCTATCGTCTGGAAAAGTCCAACATATTTTTTTTTTTTTCATTTTTCTAAAAAATAAAATAAAAATGATTCAACTAAACTAACACAACTAAAATAGCATAGAAAGTCACCTAGACAATCTCCTCACCCCACACTTAAAATTGTGCATTGTCCCCAATGCACACCATAACTAATAAGAGGGTAAACGAAACTCCCTGGTAGGCCAAAGGCCGAATCACTAGCAGTTGGGTACTCAGACTTCTCCCCAGGCCTGGTCCTTCGTGCAGGTACCTCACACTTAGTTCCAACCATCTAGTTTGTTGTTGCATCCTTCTAATAGCTTTGCTTTCCATGCTCATTTTTCCTCCACTTTGAACTTATGAATTTGACCTCAAGTTTTGATTCTGCTCTATGATCATGCTCTTGGGGCGATACAAATTGTTGCGAGCCAAGAATTAAATGAATCTTTATGAACTTTTTGGCTTTCAACGGAGGAGTGTCACTTTGCCTAGACGGCCTTGAAAATTTCAGAATATAGCGCTCATCTACCTCGTCCTTTGCATCTTGCATTGGCTCACACTGAATTGGGCTAACACAATTGCTGTCAGAGATGGAGAATATGATTCTCGCATCTAACCACTTAATCACTTCTTTCTTCACCACTTCTTTCATGTTGGGGTTCAGCCTTCTTTGATGTTCTCTGGAAGGTTTGTGCCCATCTTCTAGTAAATCTTATGCATACAAAAGGCCGGGATGATACCCTTAATGTCTGCAATGGTCCAACCAATTGCATTCTTGCACTCCGTCAGTACCTGCAAAAGTTGTTCTGCCTGCACATCTAACAAACTAGATGAGATAATAACATGTAAAGTCGAGTTGGGTCCTAAGAATGCATACCTGAGATGAGATGGCAGTGGCTTGAGTTCCAACTTTGGTGTCTCTTCTAACGATGGCTTAGCTGGGGGAGTTTTTCTTTCCTCTAAGTGCAAAGGCTCAAATTCGAGCTCCCTCTTCCAAAAACCTTGGCCTTCGAGAGAAAGTACCCACTCTGCCAAGTCTTCTCCATTGGCTTCATCTAGGTTTATGAGATAGGCTGCTAGAGGGTTTTTAGTGTTCAATTTCTCATCTTCCTCCTCCAAAATTACATCCACGACATCTATTAGTGAGCAATTGACGAATTCACTTGGTCGCCGCATAGATTTCTGCACGTTGAATGTTATCTCTTCATCATTTAATCTCATTTTGAGCTCTCCAGTTTCACAGTCAATTAGAGCTCTCCAGTGGCCAGGAATGTCTTCCCAAAATTATGGGAATTTTCTCGTCAACCCGACAGTCAAGAATGACAAAATCTGCAGGAAACACAAACTTTCCAACCTGCACTAATACATCATCAAAATACCAGAGGGCCTCTTCACTGTCCTGTCAGCCAGTTGTAGTAACATGGATGTGGGTCTAGCTCCTCCAATCCCTAGCCTTTTGTAGATAGCAAGGGGTATAAGATTTATGCTTGCCCCCAAATCGCATAGCAAATGCATAGTTGCCTATTGTGCATGGAATTGTGAAAATCCTTGGGTCAGACAGCTTCTCGGCAATGGATCTCGTCACAACAACACTGCAAGTCTGAGTCAGTGTAACCGTGGCCAAGTCTTGAAAGTCAAACTTGCAAGACATCAAGTCCTTCATCATTTTCGCATAACCAGGCATCTCCTTTAAAACATCAATCAATGAAATGTTTAACTGAATTTGCTTTAACATCTCCAAGGATTTATTGTATTGCTCATCTTTCTGATTCTTGGCCAGTTTCTGTGGGAATGGTGCTGGAGGTTGCTTCTTCCCTGTGATTTGGTTTTTTTCCTGTTCAGGCACTGCCTCCACTATCGGTTCCTGTGATGCCTCAGTCTCTTTCACAACCTCTTTTTCCTTGTTGGCGTCCTCTTGTGCATGTTGTACTGTCACCTCAGTCAACCCTGCTGAATCATCTACCTCAATGGGTGATGGCACCCGTGTCTCGATAGGTCTGATCTTGCGAGCAATTTCTTATTCCAGGTCTAGGTCTCTACTATTTCGTAGACTCGCTGCCATTAGTTGTTTCGGGCCCTGCTCCTTTGGATTGATTTGTGTGTCTGCAGCTAACGTCCCATGAGGACGATTATTCAGAGCCATCGAAATCTATCCCAATTGAATCTCAATATTCTTTATTGCTGACTCATGTGAGTCTACTCTTTCAGTTACTTTCCCAGTGGACCCAATCAATTGTTGCATCATTCCCTCGAGTCTAGCAAACCATCTTCGTGTCTCCCAGTGTGTTGTTGTGGAGATCGATGATAAGCCTGCTGCTGATTCTGATGGTTGTAGCCGTGTTGCCTTTGGTAAGGCACCACTTGACCTTGAGGTCGCATGACCCCAAGATTGTTGTTATTGATGTGCTGTTGCGAGGCTGATCTATATTGTTGATTCTGCTGACCCCAATTCTGACCACCTAGTCTCTGTCCCCCGTAGTTGGCCACATAATTCATGTTCTCCTGATATTTTTGGTGATCACCTTTCGCACTCCACGAGCAAACATATGGTTGATTAATGCATGATGTACATAAACCCCCATTAGTGGCATCAACTATGTGTACCTGTTGTTTCTAGCATGATTCATCAACCTTTTTGGTGAGGATGCTCATTTGTGTCATTAGAGTGGCCATATTTTCAGATATGGAGTTAGCTGGATCTAAGGCCACTGAGTGAATTACATGAGTGATTGGAGCGCTTCTTGTCGTCCATCCTGATTTTTGGGCCATCTTGTCAAGTAGGATCTTGATTTCTCTGAATCTTTTGCTAAAATATGCTCCACCCGTTGAAGCATCAACATTGGCCTTCAAGCCGTCTACCAATCTCGTGTAAAACCTCTGCCCCAACATTCTGCTCTGGAATACCATGATGTGGGCACATAACCAGCAGAACCTTGAACCTCTCCCACCTTTCTTGTAATGTCTCTGTTGGTTTCTGTATGAAGCTCAATATCTCATCAATATGTTGAGCAGTCTTATTGGTTGGGTAGAATTTGTTCACAAATTGCTTGACTAATTCCTCTCAAGTTTTTATGGAGTTTATGGGGAGTGAACTAAGACAAGTCTGAGCCGCTCCCGTCACTGAGAATGGAAACAATAACAGTCGTATTGCTTCCGGTGTCACATTATGCTGCCTTTGCGTGGCACATATCGACAGGAAATTCTTCAGATGTTGCTGAGGGTCTTCAATGTATGACCTTGAGAACAATCCCTTGTTCTTCAACAAATGTAGCATGTTATTTGTGATTTGGAATGATCCTGCTTGTATTTGCGGGACTATAATTGCAGTTGCCTGATTGTCGGTGGTAGGTTGTGCCCAGTCATACAGTGCTGCTTCTGGCACAAGAGGCACCACACCCTGATTGTTCGGGTCATTCACATTGTTTCTGTTGTTTGGATTTTCTATTCCGTCATCCATGTCTTGTTCGATTTTTTCTGTTGGGTTCTGTTGATGTTTGCCTTTCTTGTTTGCACGATTCAGCGCCTTGAAACTTTCTCAGGATCTGATAACACTTCGAACAATTCACCAGTTCTTGAGGAGTTTCTAGGCAAGCACCTGTAAGACCCAAGACTACAAACGTTAGAATTTCAATGTACTTGGTTTAAATTGAAGACAATTAACTACGTTAAGAATTTCAGAACTTCTTTTAGCTGCAATTAATAACACCATTAATTCCCCGGCAAACGACACCAAAATTTGATCACGCCCAACTATGCCTTATAAAAAGGACAAAGCGGTCTCTGCAAATCTATTCCGGTTAACAAGTTCGGAGTCGAATCCCACAGGGAACTAACCTATTACTCACAGCTAGCCGACTCACAAAATTCCACGTAATCAACTTTTCGAGATATTTAAATAACAGATTCGATGTTTACTATCTTAATATTACTTAAAGATAATGCAAAAAGTAAGAACTAACTATGAACGTGTTGTAGACAATAATTGGAATGATATAAGGTTATGATTTCCCCTATTGTCGGAGTCCTTTCCACTATGTTTGTTATAAATTTACCTAAGTCTTCTCTATCGATCATGAGCACTCTGACTGTCGTAACTCTCTCCCGAGTAATTACAACAATATACTAGACATATTCTCCCGAATTACGTTAGCTAGCCTTAAGTACAACTCACTTAGATCGCACCCAAGGTTTCGTTATCCCTAAATCCACATTTAAACCCTTCGTATTGATACCTCATACACGTTAGGAGTGATGTTGTTCAATAACTACCTAAATATACACTCTCTCCCGAGTAATGCACAATAAATAGGAACAGTTAATCGATGGCCCTTCAATCAGCAACAACAAGCATATAGTTGAACAAACATAGAGAAAACTATGACAAATCTATATTAACATAAAGAGAAATTTATCCTTCCATAGGTTCCATCAAACCTAGATTAGGAGTTTAGCTCCTCATACACATAGTAATCAAATCCAAAGTAAATTACATGATTAAATTACATAGTAAGGAATAAGGGATGTAAAAATCAATATTTTTGAACTCCCGAGTAGTGTTCCACGATCTCCTCTTATCTCTAATGGAAAAATTCCTTCAAAGTTGTATTTTTGGGTCTATTTATATGTTTGGAATAAGCCCTAAACGTGTAAATCACTCCTAGTTGCGTCGGGACAACGTTTAAGCCTTCAAAATTCGGACCTGGACCCTGGTGTTGCCAGCCTAATGCCTGGTAAGGCTTGGCTTTAAGATGGCCTCGCCAGGATAACGCCTGGTATGGTCTGGCTTTAAGCTGGCCTCGCCAGGCTAAAACCTGGTCGAGCTGGCTTTTTCCTGGCTTCTCCTTTTCACCATTTTCAAGCGCATTTTCGACGTTTAAACATCCATTTAGCTCTGCTTCCATCTCTAATTCATCTACACATAAAATAGACTCCATTACGCTCAAACAAAGTGTATTTTTATCATTAAAGCACGTAAAATGCAAGGAACATAATGCGTTAAATCATGATAGCCACACATCAGAATACATATTCATTCTTGGAAGAATATGAACGTGCTAGTGGTAATGAATATACCACGCTCACCTCTAGAAGAGGGTTTGAGATGAAATAAGAAAATAATATTATTATTATGGCATGAATGGTCATTAGTCACGTACCTATTGTATGCCAAAATATTTTGACGATGTGATTATTAAAGGACAATAGTAATGCAACAAACAGATCTTGCATATAATTTTGACCATGATCATAATGGTATAACGTTCTCTTTAAAAGAGATATCCACCATATAGATATTGATAAATATATGGTAGTACAAAATTGATTGAAAGCTTTAGAAGAGCCAATCATACTACATTGGAGAAACAAATTGATTATCAATAAAGTATGTTGTCGTAATAAGTCTCAAAGAAACTTATTGAGTTTCTAAAGTATTCACTAAAGCGGTTGGTTATATTGAGACTATAAATAAAGGAAAGATTTAATATTTTTTATTATTACAACTTGTAGCAGGGTAATATGCATGTGAAAAGTTACCCGTTTTATTCTCCAGTTTGTACTGCATAAATAAAAGAATGCCACAATAAACTTGGAGTTTATTGATAATTGCACACGTCATAGTATAAACTTGAAGTTTATCAATACTGATAATTTATCCAGTTGGGATAATTGATTTAGCCATGTTAATTTAAGTATGATGTGCAAAAATAAAAGAGAATTCACATGGATAAATATTAAAGAACTAGGAAGTTCTTCACGAATTCTCTTATGTTGTTTGTTCCCATTAATTAATAGACCAAATAATTGAATCTCATGAATGCTGGACATAACAAAGATGAATATGAGCTCATTCTTGCCATGTATACCGCATAAGATGCATATATGAGATGGTTACATGTGCAATTATTATTAACCTGCAACCTGGTGTTTGCGAGGTAACTTGCTCAATAATTTAATTTAGAGCATAATTTCCAGATTTTCTATTCAAGATAGTTCATCTTGATAAGTTGATTTACATAACAACTGGTTTAGCAAAATAATTTATTGAGTGCCTCCACTTAATACTTAAACTATTGCTTATGAGAACAAAGTTATTTATATCAGTTTTATATACATTATATACGAAAGTATATTACATTCTCCCCTCACAAGTAGTTCAGGGTCAGGAACCAAATAATTTCTTATTATTATTGATGTGCGATGTACATTTTGATTAACACCATAATGCACAAAGATGGGTTCCCAAAATTGAGGAAGAAATTTAGTTTTTCTAACATGAGGGGGAGACAAAATAAACAGTTGAGAAAAAGTTACGTGGAATGAATTATCATTTGTACCTCTAGATCCTCGAATAAGATAATATGAACTTGAAGTTCATAAAAAGATAATTCATCTACAATATATTGCAAAGCATGCCATACGCATTTGCTGAGCTAAAGAAAGTAACTATATTCTCACTGAAGATGCTCATATTAGAATAAGTCCTAAAAAAATAAAGTCTATGGTACGCTTAAATCATATAGACAAATCGGTTTCAATTAGAATTCTTGATAAAGAACATGAGCAAATGATCAAAATGATCATAATAAGGAGGCAAGTGATCTAGAAGATCACAGGACATAACACTTCATAAAATCTCAGGAGAGGTTCAGGAACCTGAAAATATGAATGAAAAGATCTCTATGTTATGTCTTTATGAAAAAAAAAATATTGGAACCAATATAAAATGTCCGTCGACGACATCTATGATAGCGCTAAGTATAGACGAGGAACTTAAGTCTATCGAATACAGACACAAAAATATTGGCCAAATGGAAGAGTTACAATTCGAACATAATTGGTTTCATATGAAAGAAATATAGTTTTGGACCTGAAGTTCAAACACTTTAAAGTGTAAAGTCAATAGTGTGTGCAATCGCCTTTATCTATCTTATATGTTTAGCATGACATAAAAACTTGATATGCATCTAAAGTCCATTTGTATGGCTTATATGATTTAACTTATATGATAATCCATGAAGAATTAAAATTGCTTAAAGCATATAAAATTCTTGGTCATGAAGTACTACATCTTAAGTACAATATGTGCATATTTCTATCTTGCTATAATTATAAGCATGATAATGTGATAGCGAGAATTTTCAAAGTGCAACATATTCATTGGAGTTAATATTTATGATTTATTCACCAAATCTCTGCCAACGTCAACCTCCAAGAAGCTAGTGCACACGATTGGGATGCGAAGGCTCAAATATGTGAATTATGCTCTCATCAGGGGGAGTTAATACGTGTTGTACTCTTTTTTCCTTACAAGGTTTTGTCCCACTGAATTATTCTTGCAAGGTTTTTAATGAGGCAACCAAAAGGCGTATTGTTAGATATGTGTACCCTTTTTCCTTCTCTGGAATTTTTTTCCCGCTGAATTTTATTTTAATTAAGGTTTTAACGAGGCACATTATCTGTTGAATATACATTTAAGGGGAAGTGTTATAAATAATATTTTATTTATAGTGAACGTCTATATTTTATTTGTCAGATGAACTGTTTCATCTTTTTTGTTTTTCTCTTCTATCTATGTAATCAAAAGAAAAAATTAAAATAACGTAAAAATATTTTAATTTGGGATACAATATCTAAACGAAAAGAAATGTTAGAATATACTAATATTCAAACTAATATATACACCCCAATATTCTAATAAAAAATACAATATTCAAATCAAACATGCCATAATATTCTGATTTGAAATACAATATTCAAACTAAACATACCATAATTTTCTAATAGAATACAATATTCAAACCAAACATACCACAATATTATAATGTGGAAAATATTATCCAAGACAAATTAAACATAACAAATTACAATAGAAAAATCAAGAATATAGTATTCAAACCATCATACCATAATATTCTAATAAAGAATACAATATTCAAAATCAAACATAACACAATATTCTAATTTGGAATACAGTATTCAAAGCAAGCATACAAATATTCTAATTTGAAATACAATGTTCAAACTAAATATAGAATATTCTAATTTAGAATACAATATTCAAATCAAACATACTTTTATTTTATTTATTGTGCATATATTGTTTTACTTGGAATATTAACATGCTTTAATAGTATACAATGACTAGATTAATGTACAATTTCTTATTGTATACAAGAAAATAAAGACAAAGGTTTCCATAATAAAAGAATTGTTTAATTTAATGGATAATATTTATTTATTCTTTAATTCGATGTCCAAGTTTAAAATGGGTGTAGCAAGATTTTAGATTTTCTTCGTATATATAATTTCTTTTAATTTAGGCGACAAATTTGTTAGGTAGTTTTTTTTTTGTTAACAAAGAAAAAAGAAAAAAGAAAATGTTAAGTGTCCTTTGACTAATTGAACATGTGAAGTAATTAATTAATGTGTACTACATGTAATTTTAATGAAGTATATAATGTTAAGTGTTCTTTGGTAAAAACTTACCCGCACCGGATGTTTACACCAAGTTTAATTAAATTAACTATGAAATAATATTAAGGTCTAGTAGGAGTATTATATTCAATAAATAAATTTTTTTAGAAAGACAATAAAATCATAACATAACTAATTATAAAGTTTTAGGGTTGTTGTCATCATCTTTATCTTCCTGTAATCTCCTTGGAGAAGTTTGTTTATAAAATGTAAGGTTGCAATATTATCGGGAGAAATTCAAAAATAGCTAAATTTATAAGTGGTCATTCAAAAATAGCCATAGTTTCAAAAGTAATCGAAATTTAGCTATTTTTCATGTAAAGATAAATTTGAACGTAAACATTATTTAAAATTCGAAAAATACTCCATCAAAGTATACTGGAAGTCCAGTATATTATACTGGAGTTCCGACAAAGTATATCATTCCAGCATAATATGCTGGAAGTTCATACACAGGTGCACCGAACTCCAGTATATTATGCTGGACCGGTCTATATTGCAGCAAAATAGTGGCTATTTTTAATGACTTGACAAACACTGTTTATTTTTGAATGATCAATCCGAAAACTGACTAGCCCATGCTGTTTTTACAATATTACTACTCCAACCACCTATAACCAATAAAATTAGGCTGATCCTGCTCAGTGAACTAATTGAGAGTCTTGTTGGTGGAATAAAGCTTCGCTATTTTGCAATTTTTGTATTTGCATGTATTGTGTTTCAATGGTTGGAAAACACTTAGTTTGAGCAGAATAAGAGAACTAATATTATTTCTCACAATTAACTTATAAAAATTATGTGACCAACATTGTAATTATTGGCAACAAGAACTAATAGATGATTTTATTATAAAAATGTGAATTTGTATCACTCCACAAGAATTATTGGAGTATCTTGGCAACAAGAATTGATAAAAAAGTATCACCATTTTCAATCGATTTATCAAGGATAATTTATATTATTCTATTTAAGATAACAAATGATAGTTAACCATGGTTAAGTACTAATAATTGTAGTTAATTAAAGTGACAATTGTTATTTATTTATTTGTTTTTATCGTGTTCGTTAGAGGGGTATACGGTGTAAAGTTCCGAATAAAAAACGCCCAAAAAGGAAAGAAGTTAATGGTTAAATCGGGCTACTTTAACAGGTGCAGCCCATTAGCAGACAAAAATTGGGTTTTGTTGTGTCAGAGTCCGTTTGGCGCCACACTAGTAGTGAGTGTTGGTTAGCGCTTTGGGCCGTATTCAAGTGCGTTATTTAGTTGTGTGAACGTGGAGTTTCCACCCGCCAAAATGTCGCCCCACTTCAACGGTGCTCTCTATTAGGCGCCAACCGCCGATTTAATTTCTTTCTTTTTGATACTATTAGTATTTGTTTCTTAATAAAGTTTCCTATAGTAAGAAGGAAAACACACCCAAAAAATTAAAAAAGTAAAATCATTTACTACTTAATTTATGGCATAAGACTATATGCATTACTTTTACTATCTTGAGTACTAAGATTTTTTTTTTTTTTTTTACGTTAGATACATCGTTACGATATTTTTATACTATCATGTTATTTAATTAATATTTACTGGTTAGGTTTTTCGAATAGCCTCAAAAAATGAGATTTGTAATCTTAAAAACAAGGCAACTTATTTGTTACAATATGTAAAGTCACCCGATAATGTAAAATTTGCTAAAGTGATAGTGTATTCTTTAAATTCTAAGAACTAATAGTATCATAAATAGATTTGGTGATTGGCGATTATAGAGTAAAGCTATATTCTTATATCGAGTCTTATAATAAAAAAATATATTTTAATTAGTTATCAGGTTATAATTACATGAAACTATCAAAGCTAGATTAGTTATATAATGTTTAAAATATATCACGTGATTGCTAATTCTCTTAATACATAAGTAATGGTAAAGTTCCCACCACCCAAATTCTTCATTATAACACTAATTGTTGTTCGATAAATAAAAAACCAATTGTTGGAATACAATTTATCTAATGAAATCATATCAGTAAGTTTTTTTTTTTTTTTCGGAATAAAAAGTGTTTTCAACATACAAATTCAACACTATATATACTTAATTCTTTGCCATTGTTATATTTGTCAAGCATTAGCTCAACTCCGTTTAGCATTTGTCATGACATGTGAAGAACTAAACGTGGAGTGTAACCAAAACTCTTATAGCATCATCATTAAACTATACTATCATTTATTGTTTAAAATTCAAAAAAATCCCCCGAATCTCAGGAGTTAAAAAAAGAAATTACCATAAAAGATTCAAGTAGATCTTAATTATTTTTTGAATTTACAAAAATAATGATTAGATTTTTTTTTTTTTTTTTTTTTTAGTATTATTCAATCCGGAAATAATAAAAGAAAGATTAGATGAGTTGACCTTGTTTGATTCCATTATTCTTTCTTTAAATAAAATTTACATATCAAGTGCTTGCGCTTCCCTCCATTATACATATCCGAACCTATTTTGTTTCTTTCTTCCCTTTCCTTTCCCTCGTTTTCTCCCCTTTCTCTCTCTTCCCGCTTTTTCTATTCTCAGATCTCATCTTCTTCCTCTCCTCTCCCCAATTCCCCTTCTTCTTGATTCCTTTCTCTCTAAATTCCTCTCCTTCAATTTCCTCTGAAACCCCCCCCCCCCCAAAACCATAGCCACAAGGGCTTTCATTTCAATTTGATTAATGTTGAATGGAAAATAAAAAGGATTAAAACTTTGGGAATTTTGTCAGCTGGGTTTTGCTTGAAAAATAAGAGTAACAGATCATGCAGCAGCCACATCATCAACAGCGTGAGCTCCCATTCACGTCGAGTAAACCGCCGCTTGGAGACTACCACCGTTTCTCTACTGACCCACTTCAACAACCTGAAGCCATCCTTGTTAAGTCTACTGTGAGTCTTCCAATTTTCATATTCTAGAAATGGTCTTTTTTGTTATACTGATTTTTGTCTCCTTATTGAGAGTGGGTGAATTGAACTAATTCTAGGAAATTTTGCCGTTTAATTTGCATCGGTAAAGGTAAAAACATATGTGGTTGTGTCCTGTAGGTGATTTCTTCAATTGGGTTTGACTTGAATTTTGATTTTACCAGTGTGGAAATTTTCATTAGTTCATATGTGTGGAAGTCCCCATTTCTAGTATGTGATCTTTCTTGATTTGGATTGTTGTCTTTATTAATTTACCCGTAACGACCTGAACTGCGTGTCATTTTGAGTTCTAGATTGATTGGTCTTTTGGCTTTATGGATGTCTTAATTTCCATAAGTTGGAGATAAAATGACAGTTATAGCAGCTCTTGTATTTTCAGCTACTAACCTACCTAAATTGTTAGGTTTCTTTTTTTTTTTGGTGCCACCATTACTTCTTTCAATAGATAAGGATACTATTAGCCTGTTTGGCCAAGCTTTTCTTTGGAGCCAAAAGTATTTTTTTTTGGCCAAAAGCACTTTTGGCCAAAATTTGAGGTGTTTGGCCAAGCTTTTAGAAGGAAAAAAGTGTTTTTGAGGAGAAGCAGAAACAGTTTTTGAGAAGCAAAAAAAGCACTTTTCTGATAAGCACTTTTGAGAAAATACACTTAGAAGTAGTTTTCAAAAGCTTGGCCAAATACTGTTCAAAAGTGCTTTTCATATTAATTAGCCAAACACAAACTGCTTCTCACCAAAAATACTTTTTTAAAAGTACTTTTGAGAAAAGCACTTACCAAAATAAGCTGATTTTAGAAGTTTGGCCAAACAAGCTGTATATCTGCCCAATTTAATTAGAAGGAGAAAGTAGAGGGGACAAGGTCATTCGTTTAGGTTGGTCAAGATCTAAATTACAATGTAAGAAGCGTGTCAAATTTTGAAATGCAGAAGATTGTCAAATGTCTTTGTATGCATTAAGAAGGGTGTTTTTTTTTTTTTTTTGATGAAGTAAGGTGTTTCATTATAAAAAGCATTAAGAAGATGCATAGTTACAGGAGGCCTAGTCACAAATAGACAAAAACAAAAGAGAGAAGTTAGGCCCTATACAAAGTGTCAATCTAGGACAAGATTACTTACAAAGTCCAAAAATGTCCAGTGCTACTTCCTCCCCTTTTCATTGTGCTCTGATGAATCAGTTTAAACTTTCAGGAAAGCCATCATTTGCGGCAAAAAAAAAAAACTTTTTCTTGATGTGTAAGAAGCTATGTTACTTGGACTCTTCAAAAATGTTGTTGGTTGCGTGTCGGATCCTCCAAATTTAGTGCATTTTTGAAGGATCCGACACTGGTGTAGCAAAACTATTGGAGAGTCCGAGCAACATAGGTAAGAAGGAATGAGTCTTAGTCGAAAGAGTTGCTATAGTCTAGACTAAATTCTAGGTTAACACTTTGGGTCTAGGTTAGTACGACTTTAAAACACGACATGAGGCTTACTTCATTATATACCTAACATTTCTTCCGTGTATTGCCAATGTGGGATTTGCCTAGGGTGTTACATGTTAATTGAGTTTGGCTATGGTTTGACAAAACGAAATCAAATTGATTGAATAGTAAAAGTGAAGGTTGATATGGTTTTCAGAGCATAAGTTTCTTGGTTGGAGTGAGAACTTTATATGATTGAGGGTAAAGTTGAAATCTGATTAGATTTGCATGGTACTGATTGGTCCTATGATTCAGCTTGTGGATCGGTGCTAGTTACATGCAATTTCTTGTGTATTGCAAATTGAGAAAGAAAAATTGAGGAATCATTAGAGGAAATAAATGCCTAATTAAGGAGCTGCAATGTTCTAATACATTATGCATCTCTCTCTCCCCCCACCCCTGCTTGAACTGTTAAAAGAAGGCATCTAGGCGTCCTGACTATGAGACTAGCAACTGGTTGCTTCTGGTGAAGCATCTAAAATGTCGACCACTACGTAGAGAGTTGCGCATACTAGTCCTACGCTGTCTGACATGCCTAGAGAAGTTAAAGCTGTAGCTTTTAGGCTGAAGTCAAGTCATATGATAGATAGAAAAGGATAACCCGATGGACTAAGCAACCATTGTCATGATGAATGAGGTCTACTCTACCAATAACTGGTAAAATACCAAATTGCATAAAATTTACTACTGAAACAATCAATGAGATCAATCAGACAAGCATCAAATAGTATTATTGTCATGCTGCTAATATTAGGTGTTTATTATGTTCTATTTGCAAAATTTTCATTTAAGTTTTCTTAGTGATACAATTTGAGTTTGTTGATTTAAGTGCGACAATTTAGTTGAGCAGTTTATAGTATCTATATATCAACTTCAATTCAGACACAATTTTTGGTTAAAGCTTTTAAATTTTATTGCTGATGGGAACTTGGGGATATTCCATTGTCTTGATTAGCCACTGAAACGGAAGAGTGAAACAGCAAATTACAAACAGGGAGTTGGTGCGATATCAGATTCTGGATATGCCGATGTGAGTAGTTCAACGCAGACACCAGTCTCAGGGAAAGTTGGAAAGGCACAGAAAGTGCCTAGGACATCAAAGGCCAGATCTGCTTCTCAAGCTGCTACCTCAAATATAGGTATGGATTCCTATGAAGAAGTTTTTGTCAGCATTAATTTATGTATCTCATATCATCAATATAAGATTCACCTTTGTAATCTTATTCAATTTGGCAGATAAACAGTTTCATAATTAGTAATATTTTCTTTGTTGCATCGCTCCATCTTATCTTTGTTTTTCATTTTCTCTGAGGCACCTACCAATTTTTAGAACACATAAAATTATGAAAGATATAAGTTCTTAAATATTTCAAATTACAGGATCCCCTTCAGGAAATAATGCTACTCCAGTTGGTCCGTGCCGCTATGACAGCTCCTTAGGTAAATTATAACTTTTATGACGTATGGTTATCAATTTGTATCTTTTAGTCTTTGTCTCCGCTACGTCCCTAGGTGTGTGAATTTAGTTGTGAGTTTTATTTTCTATGCTTGTGCATTTATTTATAGAACATCTCTCTAAAAAAATTACTACTTGTACTGGATAAACATATACCAGAGTAAGTAACTCATGACTTTACCTCTCTTGATTCTCATTCAGGTCTCTTAACGAAGAAGTTCATTAACCTGATCAAACATGCGGAAGATGGCGTTCTAGATCTAAACAAAGCTGCTGATACATTAGAGGTAACCTTCACTTTGCAGTTGATACTACATAAGCATGTGTGATGAAGTTCTTACCAGCTTACAGATCTTCTCCTTTTAACAGGTGCAGAAAAGGCGTATATATGACATCACAAATGTCCTGGAAGGCATTGGTCTGATTGAAAAGAAACTCAAAAACAGGATCCAGTGGAAGTATGGAAATGCTTATCCAATAAATATACTTTATTGAAGTTGTTTATCATTTGAAGTTCTACATTATTCAAGATCGTTCAATAAACAAAAAGTTGTGATTCAGTTCTATTGTTACATAGGGGTTTAGATGTCTCAAGACCAGGGGAAGTTGATGATAGCGTTACAAGTTTACAGGTACGAAGAAATATCTCAATGCCTGCCTTCTTTCTTATTTTTTAGCGCTATCATAATCTACCAAGTAGCCTAAGCCAATGGATTAATCGTAGGCTTGTGCTTCCTTTTCAGGCAGAAGTAGAAAATATGACTATTGAAGAGCGCAGATTAGATGAACAGACAAGGTTATCTTCTGATGCCTCTAATACAAAATTCAAGGTTTTATTTTGCTTCACCATTATGCTAATACTGTGTTATATTGGCTTGTTTCAGAGAAATGCAAGAAAGGTTGACAGACCTGTGTGAAGATGAAAACAATCAAAGGTACCACATTCTTTGGTTTATTTAGTTCTTTTTGTTACTCTTTGTTATCAGCCGATCTATCTGCTCACTTTCCCTCTTTATTCTTGCCACTCATCTCCTCCAAAAGATGGCTTCTTGTTACTGAAGATGATATAAAGAGCTTACCTTGTCTAGAGGTAACTTCAGAACGGATGCTTTTTTCCTTTCATTCTTTTGTAATGTAATTTTCATCAAATGACCAGCGCTCACATTTATTGCCCTCATCAGAATGAAACACTGATAGCTATTAAAGCTCCACATGGCACCACTTTAGAAGTCCCAGATCCTGATGAGGTAACTGCTTTCTCTTTAGTACAGGAACTTTTCCTTTCAATATTGTAGCAAGTTTGCCGGTTATTTAACTGGTTACCTCAGCAAAATTAAGTAGCAGTCTACATATATTAGTATGTCTTCCTTGTCTCCAACAGGCTGTTGATTATCCACAAAGGAGATACAGAATTGTGCTTCGCAGCACCATGGGACCAATTGATGTTTACCTTGTCAGGTACTTTTTCTGCTTTTTATTGAAACTATTCTATGATATCGAAACAATTAATATGTTGCTAGAAAGAGAGTGGAGTGTTTATTTTTTAAGGACAATATAACTTAATAGGGGGAGTATAGATGATTTGTGTGTAATTCTTTCTTTATTTTGAAAATTTTATTTAGCCAATTTGAGGAAAAGTTCGAAGAGATAAATGCTGTTGAGGCACCATCAGCCATGCCTTCAACATCAGGTTTCAATGAGAATGAAACTGCAACATTGCCTACTGAGGAGAGTGGAGGAGTTGATGGCAGAATGGATGAAAAAGAAAATCAAAGTGTGTGTGCAGATGTTGGTACTTCGCAGGACTTTGGGAGTGGAATCATGAAGATTGTTTCAGATGTTGATGTAAGTTTTAGTTTACAAGCCTTAAAATGTTGATAGTTAAGAGTTTTAGAAGCAAGAAAATTAGGAAACTCAACGTATATAGTGCATCATTTTGTCTTTTACGTGATAAGTAGGATTGTTGGAGAAACAATCCAATGCAGTTATTGTGAACTCAAATGAGCGACTGGATCACTTTGTTTTTTCTGTCACTGACTTTTTATACGGTCCTGCAGAATGAAGAAGATTACTGGCTTTTGTCAGATGCTGATGTTAGCATCACTGACATTTGGAGGGCAGACTGTATCCTACTTTGTTCCCTGTTTCATTTGGTTTTTTATTTTTATTTGTTGCTATCAAAGAAAGTTATCCTGTGAATATAGAATCCTTGACTCAAAAATAGCTGTTCTTGACTGGAACGAGTTGAATGCAATTCATGAGGATTATTCAATTGCTAATGTCAGTACTCCACGTGCCCAAACTCCCCCATCCGGTACCACTGAACTGCCTTCTGCAAATACTACTAGGAGCTGAGTAGTATTTTCCTGGCATTGCTGTGGATGCTCAGGCGATGCTTGTTCTCGGTATAATAATTTTTTTACATTTGATTAAAATCCTCTGTATAGATTCTGAATGACCTAAAGGAAACAGCAAGTGCAACTGGGAGCTTTTCCCTAAATGCTCGATCAGGAAGTTGGCATTTGAGGCCCAAGAAATAGGCTTCATTGTACAGTTAATATATACTTGAGTTGTACTGGTAATGGCAATAGTCAGATGATTAAACTGATGTCTAAATTTCACTGTGTATTATCTAATTTTTCTTAGCTTTGAGATTTTGATAAGATGGTTTATTGTCATATATTGATGTTGATCAACTTGGACAAATTTTATTTATTATGCTGCATTTCAGAGCATCTTGTAACATGGGTTAGTGTCAAGTTGCCATTTTCCAGGTTCTGAAACTGCAATTACTGGAAGCTTTGCTGTTAAGTGTGGAGTAATTTGAGCATGCTATGTTAATCTTCACCTCAGCTTGGTCAGGCTCAGAGGCGGATGTAGAGTATGGCGACCGGGTTCATCTGAACCCACTACTTTTGTCGCGGAGCATAATTTTATGTGTAAAAATTCATAAAAATTGCAACTAATGGTAGGTCTGAACCCATAACTTTAAAAATACTATGGGTTCAATGTTAAAAATCTTAAAGTTGAACTCACAGAATCTAAAACCTGAATCCACCTCTGATCCGGCTACTTGAGAATATGAGATTGTACAAGAAATAAAGACCAGAAATGTATGCTTTGGGTTAATATTGTGCTAGTTTTTGCGTTCTTCAACAGAAATGGTGCAGCTACTACGTTTGCACCAAAATCCTGCCCTATTACATTTAGTAGTCCAAAATCTATGTTTGGATCTCTTTATCAACTTTCATTCCAATCCGACTGGCGACAACTTTATCACATTAGTGGAAATTCCCACCTGCGAACAATATGATTTTTCTCTGAAATTTATGTATCTTCACATTTAAATAGAATGTCATATTTCACTTGTCCGAAAGTTATGACTTTAATGTTTTTGATTAAGAATTTTTAAGTGATATTTAAAACATGAATCGCCAAATTAACCTTGGTTATAACTTGAACAGGAATTGAGGCATTTTCCCATGTAAGCAATTTCAGAAAAAAGTTTCTCTTCTTGAGGAGAGGACTAAAGTTTCTAGACGGACAGATGTGCTATTTGTTCATCATGTCCCTTTGCAATTTTAAATTTAAAAAAATGACTTTTTTAGATCTTTTATGTGTAAAAGACGGAATAAATCTGCCATGTGTAAAAAAAAGAGGTAGGGTTATAAAACTAAAACTAAGTTTGTAAAGAGCCAAAAAGCCAATTGACCCCGGACATAGTGACAAGTTACACTATTTCCGGCCCTTATTTAATCATACAACGAAAGTAGCTTAACGCACGCGCATATATATATATTTCCACATAATTTCTCTCCTGATTGTCCGATCTTTTAGCAAGGATATATTGGGCTTCTATAGCTGGTCTAATTTTGAGACCTAGCCGCAATTGAATTAGTAGATCAAATATTAAAAAACATATAGAAGTTCATCTAAATAGATACTCACATATCAGATTAGATTCGGAATCGGATTGATGCATGTATCTTTCATATCTATATAAATACTTGTCAGGAAATGATAGAGAAACAAATTCTAGTTGAAGCAGACATCTACACACCTCGTATTCCTGATTCTTCTACTCCAATTAAACCACAAAGTAAGTATACCTTTTATGAATTTTGCACTATCATCAGGTTAAAATACAGTGCGTTATTAATTAATTATGCCGCAAACTAGAATGCAGTCCTCTTCCTCTTCATACTTTCCCCGCACAAAATCCTTACAAAACCCTAGTTTCAATGACATCAAACCTGTGCGATATTGCCACAGTTTTCCAAACGCTGACTCTTCGTCACAATACAAGTATGAATCATTGAAAGAGATATTAGGCTCACCATCCTCTCCTAAAGGTCCCTTAATCACATGTAGTTGTGGAACTGATGATATACCCATTCGAAATCGCCTTGTTCAAAAGGCTGCATGGTCTTATTTGCAGCCTGCCATGCCACCAAGCAAGGCCCCATCTCAGAAATGCTTCTTTTTGTTGCTGTGGGAGAGATTTGTCCAATGAATTGAAGCGTCCAATCAAGTTTGTCAACCAAATTATTGGACTCTTTGCAGCAGCTGGCGTTAGACGCTACAGTTAATTATGGCTTCTGTTGTTTTCTTTCATCTCTTTTGTTGGTTAGATTTTACTAGGTGTTTAGAAACTTTACAAGTAGCTAACTAGTTTGTTAGGGTTTTTTCTTTTTAAATAAAAAAGTTTGTTAGGGTTTAGATCAAGGGAAACACTAACAATCCAAAAGCACCCATATGCAAAGATTGAGGTGTGTTGCTATCAAGGTTTTGTTACGACTTTGCTGCTATTAGTTGTGTACATATTTGACTTCTTCATTTTGTGACACTTATCTCTCTTTTATCATTTATGATGACTTTACAACACAAAATTTGCCTTTTAAAAAAATAAAAAAAAATAAAAATTAAAAATTAGAGCTCAGAATTTCACAGTTATATGCTTAACCCCAGAACTGAAAATTACCAAGTCTTATAATTAAGGACTCCTCTTCCCAAACTCACATGCCCTTCACAATTTTTTCACATTTTAGGTTTAAAGAGTCAACCACATGTTTACACAACACACTTCCTCACTCTCTACGGCAGAATTGAGATCTCATCTTGAAAAATACATCTATTTTCGCCTTTTCTCTAATTATTCTCCCACCTCCCCCGCACTCCATTCCCCCGAAAGGAAGATCTCCAAAGGAAGGACAACTAAAAAAAAAGCCTTTCCTCTTGGGATCAAGATCAAATATTATTTTAGTATTCCCTCGTGTTTATAAATTCTAGTTTGATACACAATATTTGCTTAAATTTGGTATTTGTTATAAATAGAATTCTATTTAGAGTGAATGTCTATCTTTTAGAGGAGTTCTACTTTGTGGCTAAGTCATTTTTCCCCTATAAATAGAGGGGTCTTAGCCCATTGTAAATCACCCCAAAATTCAATAAGAATTTCCTCTCTTTCTCTGCAATATTGTTCTTATTCTTTATTGTTTTATAACACATTATCAGCACGAGACTCTACCTTCTCAAGAAGCTCTTTGAGAAGATTAAGGTATAACTTTTATCCCTTTTTAAATTATGACTGACATTATGAAAAGAAAGTTCGTTGCCCTTGAAATTTCGGGCAAGAACTATATGACATGAGTGTTGGATGCTGAAATCCATTTAGATGCAATGGGTCTTGGAGACGCCATTAAAGACAAAAATAAAGCATCTACCCAAGACTGTGCTAAGACCTTGATTTTCTTGCACCATCACCTTGATGAAGGGTTGAAAATAGAATATCTCACAGTCAAAGATCCACTTGTTTTGTGGAATGGCTTAAAGGAAAGATATGACAACTTAAACTTGGTCACTCTTCCATAAGCACGATATGATTGGGCTCATTTGAGGCTCCAAGACTTTAAGTCTGTTTCTGAATATAATTCTGCAATGTTCAGAATTACTTCTAAACTGAAACTTTGTGGAGACACTATCACCGACTATGATATGCTTGAAAAAACGTTCACAATGTTTCATGCCTCCAATATGGTCTTGCAACAGCAATACCGAGAGAAAGGTTTCAAGAAGTACTCTGAATTGATTTCTCTTCTCCTTGTGGCTGAGCGAAATGATGACTTGCTCATGAGAAATTACGAAAATTGACCCACTGGGTCTACACCATTGCCTGAAGTGAATGAGGTGTATTCCCATTATGCCAAACGTGGGAAAGGCCATGGCCCTATTAATGATCGTGGTCGTGGTCATGGCCGTGGACGAGGAAGAATTTTTTCTGGTGTTAATCACCCCCCAAAGAAAAATAATTACCAAAAGTGGAAAGGGAAATATGAGAAGCCAAAGACAAATGGTTCAGAAACTGAATGTTATCGTTGCGGTGAAAAAGGTCATTGGGCAAAAATTTATCGTATACCAAGACATTTGGTTGAACTTTATCAAGCATCTCTAAAGAATAAAGACTCTGAAGCCAATTTTGTCTTTGACAATGATTTTGACATCACCCACTTGGATGTGGCAGGCTTCTTTGAGCACCTTGATGAAAAAATAGGCCACTTGATCGGTGATGGATCCGTGGTTAAAGATAATTGAGTAGTTTAATCTTTATTTTTGCCTATTCGTAGTAGTTAATGAATAAACATCATGTAATCATAATTTTTTTTACATGAGTAGTAGTCATTAGTTTTATGAAACAGTGTTAGTATGATTTAATTAAATGTAGTTTTAGTATTCGTGTCCAAATTGATCAGTTTGCTTAGTATTCGTTTTGAGCACCATGATTCTTCCTTAGACTGTATTAAACATAAGAATTTCTATGTATCATAAGTAGTTTAGAATTCAATGTTGCCACAAAATTAAACAGAAAGAATGTGACAAGCAGTTTGGCAAATCAAATGCATATTCCGGACAATATCAAACAATATATGCAGAAGCGCTAACAGTTGCAAATACTGCTGGTGAAAGGCTTTTATTGATTGAATAACTACTGATTTTGTGGTTTAGCTTAATAATGAGATGATTTGTTTCAAGGACAAATTGTGACTTTAAAGACATTTTTTATACTGGAGTTCCAGAAAAGTATGTTTCAACATAATATACTGGAGTTCCAGAAAAGTATACCGGTCCAGTATAATATGCTGGAAGTTCATACACAGGTGCTCGAATCTCCAATATATTATGCTGGAACTCTCCGCGTGTTGGAGTTCCAACATAATATGCTGGAAGTTCATACACAGGTGCTCGAATCTCCAATATATTATGCTGGAACTCTCCGCGTGTTGGAGTTCCAACATAATATGCTGGAAGTTCATACACAGGTGCACCGAACTCTAGTATATTATGCTGGACCGGTTTCTGTTGCAACAAAATAGTGACTATTTTTCAATGACTTGACAAACACTAGTTATTTTGGATGGCCAGTCCGAAAACTGGCTAGCCCGAGCTATTTTTAAATTCAAATCAAATATTTAAAAAAAAGTAAAAGCCAATTTTTCTAACTATTCCTCAATCCTAGATTGCTAATTTACTATCACGACCCAAATTCCCAAACCATGGGATTGTGATGGCGCCTAACACATTACTTGCTAGGCAAGCCGATGTTAGAAATTTACTAACCATTTCCTTTTAAAGTTACTTAACCATAATAGAACAATTTAGACTAAATATGAATACTAATAAAGATCATAATTAAACCGAACCATGAACTAAATATATAACTATGAAACTAACCCAGGGTCTGGTGTCACAATTCACGAACTACTAAAGAATACTACAAATAAATGGGCTGAAAGAAATAATGTATCTGTTTCGAGTGAAATAAAACAGTATCTAAGTGAATAAGAGAAGACTCCAGGAGTCTGCGGACGCCAGTATATCTACCTCGTGTCTCCGAACAAAGTGCGCAGCTACTGATATCTCCTAACTCTGGTCAGTACCTGGATCTGCACAAAAGAGTGCAGAGTGTAGTATCAGTACAACCGATCCCATGTACTGAGTAAGTGCCGAGCCTAACCTCGACGAAGTAGTGACGAAGCTAGGAAAAGACACCACATAAAACCTGGACATCGAAATCATGCTAACAGGAAATAATGGGAATTAAAGAATAAACAACAATTAATGGGAAGGGAGCATGCGATAGGGAATTTTCAACATACGGAATGAGGAAGACAATAAGGCAAACACAGATAGTGATCAACAATAGTATTAGCAATTAAAGATTAAAAAAAAAAAGTAAACTTGCACGGCATCACCCTTCGTGATTTTACTCTCAGCCTCACCAAATAATAAATAGATTACACGGCATCACCCTTCGTGCTCTTACTCTCATCCTCACCAGATTATAATTAAGAATTGTACGACATCACCCTTCGTGCTTTACTCTCTTCCTCACCTTATAAATAAATCATGGACGACATCACCCTTCGTGCTTTTCACTCTTCCTCACAATATAATTAAGTCATTCACGGCACTACCCTTCGTGCTTTTCACTCTTCTCACAATCTCATCAAATCATCAATCAACATAAAATGGGATTTCACGAGAAATAATATTTCATCATAATTTCTATCACCATTTAATATTTCGATCTCAACTCTATGTTCTCAAAGGAATTTCACAAGAAATCAATATTTCATCATGGTTACTATCATCATTTATCATTACAATCTCAACTCAATGTTCTCAACATTTCACTAACAACAATAATCACAGATGATAGGCTTTATGACAACCAGAATAACAAGAAATAATATTTTCTCGCATGGTATGACCTGACCACAACGTATAGGTACTCGTCACCTCACCGATACATTGGATTTAACAAACAAACAGGTAACAAGTAGTCACACAATACCTATTCCCTCAAGCTAAGGTTAGACACAACACTTACCTCAATTCCGCAGGCCACTCATTGCTCAATTACCGCTTTTCCTTTCGAATTCACCTCCAACATACTCGAATCTAATCATAATTAGTTTAATATCATTAATTAATGTTAAAGGAACCAACTTTACTGAAAAATTATGAATTTCCTAAGTTTTCTTAAAAAAAGTTAAAACCCGACCCCAGGCCCGCTTGGTCCAAACTCGGGGTTCGGACCAAATTACATTTACCCATTCACCCCCGAGCCCGAATATGAAATTAGTTTCGAAATTCGACCTCAATACGAGGTAAAGATTCAATTTTTTACAATATTTCATAGTTCTACCCAAACCCTCAATTTTTACCATGAAAATTCTTAATTTTTGATTTAAAAGTGATGAAAAATATTGGGTAATTAAAAAAGTAGAGTTTAGAATTGATTACCTATTCTTTGGGGATGAAATTTGGTGAAGAAAATCACCCTCAGGGCTTGGTAGTTCGAAAATATGTGAAAGTAGGTTCTGCCCGAGTTTCATAATTATTTTATATAGCTGGGCAAGCCTTCTACGCGATCGCGTGAGCCTGCCCGCGTTCGCGTATCTTTAGGAACTGGGCTATCGTGATCGTGGCCCAGTGTTGGCGATTGCATAGTGTTAACAGACTTCCTCCCCCAGGCCCAGTTAATTCATCGCGTTCGCGTGGCCCAAGACACGTTCACGAAGCTTTACCCCACCAGTGCTTCGCGTTCGCATGAGGGCTTACACGTTCAATAACACTAAAAGGTGACCCCAGTTAATTTACTCTACGTGTTCGCGAGTGACTCCACGCGAACGCAATGAACAAAATAGCTGAGCACCATTAGCAACAAAAACCAGCAACTTTTCTAAGTGTAAAACATTCCGTGGCCTATTCGAAACTCACCCGAGCCCTCGGGGCTCTAAACCAAACATGCAACCAAGTCTAAAAACATAATACGGACTTGCTCCTGCGATCAAATCATGAAAATAACATGTAGAACTATGAATTACACCTCAAAACTCATCATTTTTTTCAAGAACACTTAAAGTTCACTATTTCTCAACCAGACGTCCGAATCACGTCAAATAAACTTCGTTTCTCACCAAATTTCATAGATAGCGTTCAAATACTATAACAATTATGTACCTAGTTCTGGAACCGAAATACGGGCCCGATACCAATGGTTTCAAACGTTAATTCTTTTTTTATTTCATTAATAATTCAGCAAAACAATTTCTTTCAAAAGTTGATTTCTAAATCTTGGGGACCTCGGAATTCAATTCTGGGCATACGTTCAAGTCCAATATTTTACTGCAGACCTCCTGGGATTGTCGGAACACAGATCCGGGTCCATTTAGTCAAAAGGTTGAATCAAGTCAACTAAAACCAAACTTTAAATTCTAAAAATTAGTATTTCTTATATTTTCATATAACAACTTTCCGATTTCACGCCCGGACTGCGCACGCAAATTGAGGTAGTTAAAATTAAATCTTTTTATGGCTAATAATTCTAGAACGGAGTCTTAATTCATAAAATGACCCCTTGGATCATCACAATCTCCACCTCTAAAACATATATTCGTCCTCGAACGGACATAGAAGATTACCAGAATTGGAAAACAAGTATGGATATTTACTCTGCAAGTCCGACTCGGACTCCCAAGTAGCTGCCTCAACGGGCTGATCTTTCCACTACACTCGAACTGAAGGGTAACTCTTAGACCTCAATTGACGAACCTGCCGGTCTAAAATGGCTACCGGCTCCTCCTCATAAGTCAAATCTTTGTCCAATTGGATAGAGTTGAAATCTAACACGTGGGACAAGTCACCATGATATTTCCGGAGCATAGATACATGAAATACCGGATGAACGGAGGATAACCCTGGAGGCAACGCAAGTCTATAAGCTACCTCCCCCACTCTATCAAGAATCTCAAATGGACTGATATACCTAGGGCTCAACTTGCCCTTCTTTCCAAATCTTATGACACCCTTCATGGGTGATACACGAAGAAATACTCTCTCTCCAACCATGAATGCCACATCACGAACCTTACGGTCGGCATAACTCTTTTGCGTGGACTGAGCTGCACGAAGCCGATCCTGTATAATCTTGACCTTATCTAAGGCCTCCTGAACTAAGTATGTACCCAATACTGAGCCTCTCCCGGTTCAAACCACCCAACTGGCGATCTACACCGCCTACCATATAATGCCTCATAAGGAGCCATCTGAATGCTCGACTGGTAACTATTATTATAAGCAAACTTCGCTAACCGCAAGAATTGATCCCAAGAACCTCCAAAGTCAATAACACAAGCGCGAAGCATATCCTCTAAAACCTGAATAGTACGCTCGGACTGCCCGTCCATCTGAGGATGAAATGCGGTGCTCAGCTCAACTCGGGTACCCAACTCACGCTGAACTGCCCTCCAAAAGTGCAAGGTAAACTGCATACCTTGATCAGAAATGATAGATACGGGCACACTGTGAAGGCGAACAATCTCTCGAATATAAATCTCTGCCAACCGCTCCGAAGTGTAAGTACTTGCCACTGGAATGAAATGTGTTGATTTAGTCAGCCTATCCACAATAACCTAAACGGCGCCGAACTTCCTCTGAGTCCGTGGGAGTCCAACAACGAAGTCCATGGTGATACGCTCCCACTTCCACTCAGGAATCTCTATCTGCTGAAGTAAACCACCGGGTCTCTGATGCTCATATTTCACCTGTTGGCAATTCAAACAACGAGCCACATAAGCAACAATATCCTTTTTCATATTTCTCCACCAATAATGTTGCCTCAAGTCTTGGTACATTTTGGCTGCACCTGGGTGAATGGAATACTTAGAACTGTGAGATTCTTCAAGAATCAACTCACGAAGGCCATCAACATTAGGCACACATATACGACCATGCATCCTCAAAACACCGTCATCTCCAACTGTAACTTTCGTGTCACCACCGTGCCGGACTGTGTCCCTGAGGACCATCAAATGCGGGTCATCATCCTGCCGGTCTCTGATACGCTCAAATAAGAAAGACCGAGCAACTGTATAAGCTAGAATATGGCTGCGCGAAATATCCAACCTCACGAACTGATTAGCCAACGTCTTAATATCTGAAGCTAACGGTCTCTCACCAACTGGAATGCATGCAAGGCTGCCATACTCACTGCTTTTCTACTCAATGTGTCGTTCACCACATTGGCATTTCTTGGATGATACAAAATAGTAAATTTTTCAATAACTCTAGCCATGTCCTCTGTCTCAAATTAAGATCCTTTTGCTTGAACAAGTACTGGAGGCTGCGATGATCCGTGTAAACCTCGCATGGCACGCCATAAAGATAGTGCCTCCATATTTTCAATGCATGAACAATGGCTGCCAACTCTAAGTCATGGACAGGATAATTTTTCTCATGAATCTTTAACTGTCGTGACGCATATGTTATCACCCTGCCATCCTGCATCAATACTGCTCCAAGCCCAACACAGGAAGCATCACAATATACCGTAAAATATCCTAAACCTGATGGTAACACCAATACCGGTGTTGAAGTCAAGGCTGTCTTGAGCTTCTAAAAGCTCACCTCACACTCACCCGACCATTTAAATGGGGCACCCTTCTGAGTCAATCTCGTAATTGGGGCTGCTATAGATGAGAACCCCTCCATAAAATGACGGTAGTATCCCGCCAAGCCCAAGAAGCTCCTGATTTCCGTGGCTCAAGTGGGTCTAGGCCAGTTCTTGACTGCCTCTATTTTCTTAGATTATACCTGAATACCCTCTGCTGACACGACGTGACCCAAGAAAGCTACTGAATCTAACCAGAATTCACACTTTGCAAATTTTGCATACAACTGATTATCCCTCAAAGTGTGGAGTGCTATACGGAGGCGCTTCTCATGCTCCTCCCGACTGAGGGAGTATATAAGAATATCATCAACGAACACAATTACGAAGGAATCTAGATAGGGTCTGAAAACTCGATTCATCAAATCCATAAAGGCTGCTGGGGCATTAGTCAAGCCAAAAGACATCACCAAAAATTCATAGTGCCCATACCTTGTCCGAAAGGCTGTTTTAGGAATATCGAACGCCCTAATCTTCAACTGATGGTAGCCCGACCTCAGATAAATTTTCAAAAACACCCTGGCACCTTGAAGCTGATCAAATAAATCATCAATTCTCGGCAATGGATACTTATTTTTGATAGTAACTTTATTTGACTGCCGGTAATCTATACACATTCTCATCGATCTATCCTTCTTCTTTACAAACAAAATCGGCGCACCCTAGGGCGAGACATTAGGCCTGACGAAACCTTTATCAAGCAGGTCTTGCAACTGTTCTTTCAATTCTTTCGATTCTGGTGGGGCCATCCGGTATGGAGTAATAGAGATGGGCTGAGTGCCCGGAGCAATATCAATACAATAATCTATATCCATGTCGGGTGGCATTCCCGGCAGGTCAACAGGAAACACTTCGGGAAATTCTCGAACAATGGGCACTGACTCTATTGAAGAAATCTCAGCATCGGAATCACGAATATGAAAATAAGCCAAACATCCCTTCTCAACCATGTGACGAGCCTTGGCATAAGAAATCACCTTGCTGGGAGAATGACCAGGAGTCCCTATCCATTCTAACTTAGGCAATCCCGACAAGGCTAAAGTAACTGTCTTGGCGTGACAGTCCAAGATGGAATAATAAGGTGACAACCAATCCATGCCCAATATGACATCAAAATTGACCAAGTCAAGAAGCAACAGGTCTACACTAGTTTCAAGACCCTCAATAATGACTACGCACGAATGATATACACGATCTACAACAATAGCCTCCCCCACCGGCGTAGACACATAAACAGGGACATTCAAAGAATTGTGGGGCACAACCAAATACGAGGAAAAATAGGACGACACATAAGAATAAGTAGACCCTGGACCAAACAAAACTGAGGCATTTCTATTGCAAACTGAAATGATATCTGTAATGACAGCATCGGAGGACTCTGCCTCGGGTCTATATGGAAATGCATATAATCGGGGCTGGCTTCCACCACCTTGAACCATGTCTCTGGGAGGACCCCTGATGGCCGGACCTCCACCTCTAGCGGGTTGGCCTCCACCCCTAGCAGCCTGACCACCTCTAACAATCTGTCCTCTACCTCTGGCTACCTGACCCCTACCCCTGGCTGGCTGGGCAGGCGGTGCTGGAACTATAGAACGGGAATTCTAATACTAATAATTATCCGACACACGAGGACAATATATAGCAATGTGCATCGGGTCACCACAAGTGTAACAAGATCTCGTCTGCTGAGATTGCTGGCCGACAAACTGACCCTGTCGACCAGTATAACCACCCTGAACACTCTGGAGAGGAGGTACACTGATAGGAGCTGATGGTGCACTGTAGACTGGCTGAGTAGAAGGAGGCATATAAGAACCTCGACCACCTGCGGTACCATGTGAAGCCTGAAGTGCTGAAAGGAATGGCCTGGAAGAATAGCCTCTACTGAAATTAAACCCGCCTCCAGATGAGGCACCACTAAAACCACCGGAATGGCGAGGCCTCTTGTCTAATCCCTGACCTCCCATCCCAAGAACCGACTCAACCCTCCTGGCCACATTAGTCGCATCCTGAAAAGAAATCTCAATCCCTGTCTCTTTGTCCATTTTCAACCTAATGGGCTGAGCAAGGCCCTCAATAAATCGCCCGACCCTCTCTCTCTCTATGGGCAAAAGGAGAATAGAATGTCTAGCCAAGTCCCCAAAACGAGTCTCATACTGGGTCACAGTCATGCTGCCTTGCTGAAGTCGCTCAAACTGACGACGCTTCTCCTCTCGTATAGTGACAGGAAAAAACATCCCCAAAAAGAGATGAGAAAACTGATCCCAAATCAAGGCAGGCGACCCAAGTGGTCGAGTCAACAAATAATCCCTCCACCATTTCTTGGCAGAACCAGTCATCTAGAAAATAACAAAATCGACCCCATTGGTCTCCAAAATACCAATATTACGCAATACCTCATGACAACTATCCAAATATTCCTGAGGATCCTCTGAAGTAGCACCACTGAAATGAACAAGGAATAACTTAATGAACCTGTCCAATCTCCACAAAGCATCGGTGGACATAGCTTCCTCCTCAACAAGCAGCGCTGGAGAAACTGGCTGAATTGCCCTAATTGGATTGGCTGCGGGGGTCTGAATCTGAGGAGTAGTCTGAACCGGAGTGTGGGTAGCAGGAGTCTGGACCCCTCATCCAGCCTGAGATACGGTTGTTGCAACGGGGAATGTTCCAGTCTGGGCCACACTCTCCATAATATCCACTAAACGGGCCAAAGCGTCCTGAAGTACCAGGGTGGCGATAAACCCCTCTGGGACCTGAGCTGGTCCCGCTGGAATAGTCTGAGCTGGAACCCCATCATTAATCTCGATCTGGGGTTTTACAGCTGGGGCTGCTGCCTGAGCAATGGGCTGAGTCCTGCCCCTGCCTCGGCCCCTGGTGCGGCCTCGGCCTCTGCCCCTAGTAGGAGCTGCTGCTGCTGGAGGACCGGAGTGTTGGTCAGCGGAAGAGGAAGCACGTGTTCTCGCCATCTGCAAGAGAATAGAAGAGTTCAATCAGTAATTGAGATACCAAAAATCGCACGACAGAGTAGAAATAAAAATGAGTTTGTTCCTAACTTCATAGCCTCTAAGAGATAAGTGCAGATGTCTCCGTCCCGATCCCTCAGACTCTATCAAGCTTGTTCGTGAATTGTGAGACCTATGCAACCTAGTGCTCTGATACCAACTCCTCACGACCCAAATTCCCAAACTACGAGATCGTGATGGCGCCTAACACAATATTTTCTAGGCAAGCCGATGTTAGAAATTTACTAACCATTTCCTTTTAAAGTTACTTAACCATAATAGAACAATTTAGACTAAATACGAATACTAATAAAGATCATAATTAAACCGAACCACGAACTAAATATATAACTATGAAACTAACCCAGGGTCTGGTGTCACAATTCACGAACTACTAAAGAATACTACAAATAAATGGGTTGAAAGAAATAATGTATCTGTTTCGAGTGAAATAAAACAGTATCTAAGTGAATAGGAGAAGACTCCGGGAGTCTGCGGACGCCAGTATATCTACCTCGTGTCTCCGAACAAAGTGCGCAGCTACTGATATCTCCTAACTCTGGTCAGTACCCGGATCTGCACAAAAGAGTGCAGAGTGTAGTATCAGTACAACCGATCCCATGTACTGAGTAAGTGCCGAGCCTAACCTCGACGAAGTAGTGACGAAGCTAGGACAAGACACCACATAAAACCTGGACATAAAAATCATGCTAACAGGAAATAATAGCAATTAAAGAATGTAAATAGCAGTTAATGGGAAGGGAGCATGTGATAGGGAATTTTCAACATAAGGAATGAGGAAGACAATAAGGCAAACACAGATATTGATCAACAATAATATTAGCAATTAAAGATTAAAAAAAAAAGTAAACTTGCACGGCATCACCCTTCGTGATTTTACTCCCAGCCTCACCAAATAATAAATAGAATACAAGGCATCACCCTTCGTGCTTTTACTCTCATCCTCACCAGATTATAATTAAGAATTGCACGGCATCACCCCTCGTGCTTTACTCTCTTCCTCACCTTATAAATAAATCATGGATGACATCACCTTTCGTGCTTTTCACTCTTCCTCACAATATAATTAAGTCATTCACGGCACTACCCTTCGTGCTTTTCACTCTTCTCACAATCTCATCAATCAACATAAAATGGGATTTCACGAGAAATAATATTTCATCATAATTTCTATCACCATTTAATATTTCGATCTCAACTCAGTGTTCTCAAAGGAATTTCACAAGAAATCAATATTTCATCATGGTTACTATCATCATTTATCATTCCAATCTCAACTCAATGTTCTCAACATTTCACTAACAACAATAATCACAGATGATAGGCTTTAAGACAACCAGAATAACAAGAAATAACATTTACTCGCATGGTATGACCTGACCACAACGTATTGGTACTCGTCACCTCACCGATACATTGGATTTAACAAACAAACAGGTAACAAGTAGTCACACAATACCTATTCCCTCAAGCTAAGGTTAGACACAACACTTACCTCAATTCTGCAGGCCACTCACTGCTCAATTACCGCTTTTCCTTTAGAATTCACCTCCAACACACTCGAATCTAGTCATAATTAGTTTAATATCATTAATTAATGCTAAAGGAACCAACTTTACTGAAAAATTATGGTTTTCCTAAGTTTTCTTAAAAAAAGTTAAAACCCGACCCCCTGGCCGCTTGGTCCAAACTCGGGGTTCGGACCAAATTACGTTTACCCATTCACCCCGAGACCGAATATGCAATTAGTTTTGAAATCCGACCTCAATTCGAGGTAAAGATTCATTTTTTACAATATTTCCTAGTTCTACCCAAACCCTCAATTTTTACCATGGAAATTCTTAATTTTTGATTTAAAACTGATGAAAAACATTGGGTAATTGAAAAAGTAGAGTTTAGAATTGATTACCTATACTTTGGGGATGAACTTTGGTGAAGAAAATCGTCCTTAGGGCTTGGTAGTTCGAAAAATACGTGAAAATAGGTTCTGCCCGAGTTTCAAAATTATTTTATATAGCTGGGCAGGCCTTCTACGCGATCGCGTGAGCCTGCCCGCATTCGCGTAGCTTTAGGAACTGGACTATCGCGATCGCGGCCCAGTGTTGGCGATCACATAGTGTTAACGGACTTCCTCCCCAGGCCCAATTAATTCATCGCGTTCACGTGGCCTAAGACGCGTTCGCAAAGCTTTACCCCGCCAGTGCTTCGCGTTCGCGTGAGGGGTTACGCATTCTCATAACACAAAAAGGTAAACCCAGTTAATTTACTCTACGCGTTCGCGAGTGACTCCACGCGAATCCAATGAACAAAATAGCTGAGCACCAGTAATAGCAAAAACCAACAACTTTTCTAAGTGTAAAACATTCTGTGGCCTATCCGAAACTCACCCGAGCCCTCAGGGCTCTAAACCAAACATGCACGCAAGTCTAAAAATATCATACGGACTTGTTCGTGTGATCAAATCATGAAAATAACATGTAGAACTATGAATTAAACCTCAAAACTCATCATTTTTCTCAAGAACACTTAAAGTTCACTATTTCTCAACCGGACGTCCGAATCACGTCAAATAAATTTTGTTTCTCACCAAATTTTGCAGATAGCATTCAAATACTATAAAAATTCTGTACCTAGCTCCGAAACCGAAATACCGGCCCGATACCAATGATTTCAAACGTTAATTTTTTTCTTTATTTCATTAATAATTCAGCAAAATAATTTCTTTCAAAAGTTGATTTCTAAAGCTTGGGACCTCGGAATTCAATTTCGGGCATACGCTCAAGTCTCATATTTTACTGCGGACCTCTCGGGATTGTCGGAACACAGATTCGGGTCCATTTAGTCAAAAGGTTGACTCAACTAAAACCAAACTTTAAATTCTAAAAATTAGTATTTCTTATATTTTCACATAACAGCTTTTTGGTTTCACGCTCGGACTGTGCACATAAATCGAGGTAGTTAAAATTAAATATTTATGGCTAATAGGCCTAGAACGGAGTTTTAATTCATAAAATGACCCCTTGGGTCATCACACTTACCCTTGCATATCAACTAGAATTTAGATTTTCTATATGCATGTAATATGACAAAATTAATTTTTCTTTTGCTTAATTAATAACGAACTCGAAAAGTTTTAAGTGGCTAATAATAATCTTTTTTCAAAAGAAAATATTACTCTAAGTGGCCAATGATCTGTTTGGATTACTTTAATATATTAATGTCTAAACTGCTCTTCAGTATAGAAGATCAATTTTTAATACAAAAAAAATGACCACTAGCAAATTTCATGAATTTTAAAAATTTTATGGACTATAATGATGAAATCATCAAATGATGTTAAACCTAAATTAAAAAACTCAGCATATAAACTTATAGAAGTGTAACGCCCGACCGCTCGTTTTGATCTCTAGCACGTCGTTCCGCGGTTTGAAGCCATGAACGACTTCACTTAAGGTATTATGACTTGTACGCGTGGTCAGAATTGAAGTTTGGGGAGTTCGGAGTTGAATTGGAAAAGAGAATTCTCATTTTGGAAGCTTTAAGTTGGAAGACTTCACTAAGGTTGGATTTTTCAGTAACCGACCTCGGATTCAGCATTTGAAGGTTCCAGCAGGTTCGCATGACAATTTCGGATTTGGGCGTATGTTCAGATCGGATTTTGGATGACCCGGGAATATTTTGGCGTCTATTGTGGAAGTTGGCATTTTGGAAGAAACTCGTAAATTTGGGTTGAAGTGCCTTTTAATATTATCGATGTCCGCTTAGGATTCCGAGTTTGGGGATAGCTCCGTATGGTGATGCTGGTATTGGGAGCGCGTCCGGAAGTGAATTTGGAGGTCCGTAGGTCATTTTGGAGTTGTTGGCAAAAGTTAGAAATTTGAAGGTTTTGAGAAGTTGGACCGGAAGTGTACTTTTGATATCAGGGTCGGAATCCGATTCCGAAAGTTAGAATAGGTCCTTAATGTTGAATATGACTTGTGTGCAAAATTTGAGGTCAATCGGACGTGATTTGATAGGTTTCGACATTGAATATAGAAGTTTGAAGTTCTAAAGTTCATTGAGCTTGAATTGGAGCGTGATTCATTATTTTAGCATTGTTTGATCTGATTTGAGGCCTTGGACAAGTTCGTAATGTGTTTTGGGACAGGTTGGTGTGAATGGACGGGGTCCCGGGGGCCTCGGGTGTGTTCCGGGTGGTTAACAGATCGAATTTGAAATTTGAGAAAGGCTAAGGCTGATGGTATGAATTTTACTCGGTGGGTCCGTAGTGAAATATGGAACCTGAGCGTATGCCTGGAATTGAATTCCGAGGTCCCTAGCTCTAGATATGAATTTTTGTTGAAAATTGAAAGACTGAAAATCTAATGATTTTAAGAAATTGGTTAATTTTTTATCTTCTTGGTATCGGGTCCGTATTTTGGTTCTGTAGCCCTGTAGATGTTCGTTATCATATTTTACCTTATCTGTGAAATTTGGTGAGAAACGGAACTGACTTGGCGTGATTCGGACGCCCGGTTGAGAAAATAGGAATTTTAAAGTATTCTTGAGAATTTCATATTTTTGGTGCTAAATTCGTAGTTCTAGGTGTTATTTTGGCGATTTGATCTCACGAGAAAGTATGTATGATATTTTTAGACTTATGGTCATGTTTGGTTTAGAGCCCTGAGGGCTCGGGTGAGTTTCGGATAGGCTACGGGATGTTTTGGACTTGGAAAATCTAGTGTAAATTGATGTATCTGGTGTCTGATCGATTGTTCTTCGCGATCGCGTAGTCACTCTCGTGATCGCGAAGGAGAACTAGGATGGAAAATTTTTTACTCTACGCGAATGCATCGACTGGGTCGCTAACGCGGAGCAACGGGGGCATTACCCTTCGCAAACGCGAAGAAATAGGACCTAGGGAGGAACTAATCAATACTCAGCGCGAATGCAACACTTGGCTCGCGAACGCGTAGGCTGGGGGGAGTAAGCCTTCGCGAACACGAAGAGTATCTCGCGAACGTGTAGGCTAATAGGGCCATAGCTTCACGACCGCGACAGGCCCTTTGCAAACGCGAAGAAGGCCTGTCCAGTGAATTAAAAATAGATCAAAAACGGGATTCTTCCCAAATTGCATATCTCTTTCATTAAAACTCGACCTAGGGCGATTTTTTGAAGGGGGAATTCAACACCAAATCATAGGTTTGTACTCTTTAACTCATTTATTTCAATTTTCGTCATCACCCATTAAATTGCTAGTCCTAAATCTTGTTCTTTCATGGTAGAAATTAGAGATTTTGGGAGAATTGGTTTTTTTTTTACAAATTGGAGATTTAGACCTCGATTTGGGGTCAGATTCCGGAACTAACTACATATTCGAGATCGGGAGTGAATGAGTAAATAGATTTTGGTCCAAACCTCGAGTTTTGACCAAGCGAGCCCGGAGTCGATTTTTGACTTTTTCGGGAAAATGTTGGGAAAACTAAATTTATGTATTGGAATTGATTTCTTTAGTAATATTTGATGTTATTAAGTTAATTATGGCTGGATACGAGTGGTTCGGAGGTGAAAACTAGAGAAAAAATTGTAATTGGGCAGTGAGTGGCATGTGGATCGAGGTAAGTGTTGTATCTAACCTTGACTTGAGGGAATTAGGAACCCTCGGACTATTGATTATGTAAAATCCATGTGAGCGGCGTATATGCGAAATGACGAGTGCTTATACGTCGCCCAAATTATCTGTTCTCCTTGATTTACTGCTCTCCTTTAATTGTTTCATTCCCTGTCTTAATTATTATATGCGCTAAATGCTTCCATGCTTAACTGCTACGTGTTAATCACTATCTTCTCCTGTTACCTATGCTAGTTCTTCTCATAGGTCCCTTGATCCCTGCTATTTGCTTAATTCGGCTTGTTTGTACCTTTTTGTTGTAAATTACTGGATTGGTCTCGCTGTGTAGTATTATTTGAGTAGACATTATATTGATCAAGGTTTCCTTTGCTTGGTTCAATTTGGTATTTATTTGTCGTAAAGGCCTTGTGATTTAGATTATAAATTGATTGTGTACATTGAGTGTTTGGTACTTATATGGTGGAATCGGGTTGCACGCCGCAGCAAGAGGAATAAGAGAGGATTGAATAGGAGGAATAAGGAAGGATTGATGAGGAGGAATAAGGGTGAATATGTTTATCCGGTGGGATCGGGTTGCACGCCGCAACAGGAGGAATAAAGGTGGATTACTTTGGTGAAATAAGGGTGAATTATCCTATTGATATTGATATATGGTGGGATCGGGTTGCGCGCCGCAGCATATATATATATATATATATATATATATATATATATATATATATATTATTTACTTTTATTGTATTTGTTATGGAGGAATAAGGGAGAATGTTGTGATGTCTGGTGAGATCGGGTTGCGCGCCACAACAAAACTATATGTTTCTATTTCCTGAACTGCATTTCTTTCTGGTATTTCTTTCCTTATCTTATATAGTAAGGATTGGTAACTCTGGATGACACTGGTTCACTCTAGAGGCTGTAGTTATCAGTTTCAGTTGGTTTGGTTATGTTCTGTATTTCTATTATTCTGTCATTTATATACTGCGTACAGGTTTTGTATAGATGCCCCACCTTAGCCTCGTCACTACCTCGTCGAGGTTAGGCTCGGTACTTACCAGTACATGGAGTCGATTGTACTGATACTACACTCTGCACATTGTGCATATTTTGGAGACGGTCCCAACAACGGTCATTAGTGAGCTCGGATCAGATATCTGCGGAGACTTGAGGTACGACTGTTCAGCGCCCGTAGCACCTGGAGTCCCCATCCTCTTTTCTTTTAGTTGTACTACTTCATTCAGGCAACTTTATACTTCTTTCAGACCTTTACGTATATTACTTTAGAAGTTCGTGAACTCGGATACCAGATTCAGGAAATTGTAATAGATGATTGGATGTTTAGATTTTCGCATTTGTACTTAGATCATATCTGTTATTTTAGTTTGTTATCAATGTTACTGTTTAAACTGCTGAAGGAAATAAAAACGTTCTAACATTGTCTTTCCTAGCAAGTGAACTGTTATGCGCCATCACGATCACGACGGTGGGAATTCTTGGTCGTGTACAATATCAATAAAATGAGATTTAAAAAATAAGAGTATTTTTAGAGTAAGAAAATATATATTTATGTTCTATTAAAAGAGAATCATCATCAAATATTAAGCCAATTGACAAGTTAATAAAAGTGATATTAGTAAATGTATAGTACTAAGTATTTGCTAATTTAATAAAGAATAAATAAGTAACAAATAATTTATTTAATTACTATATGATGTGTATCCTTTGATTTCGTATAGATTTTGTTATATTTCTAAATATTACTATAAATAATAAAATAACAACTAATATTTATTAAAATAATATGTTATAATAACTTTATAACAGTAATATACTATCAAATTATTTGCGCATTGTGCGGGTACTAACACTAGTAAAGTTAAAATTGAACGACCATCCCTAAAAATACTTTTTATTATATATCTTAATTTTTTAACTATACAAAGTACCTTTCATTATTTATACTATGGTGTACATTTAGTCATTTACTGCAAAGCTTGTGCAGGTTCTGGTTCTCAATTAATTACGAAGTAATTGTCTGTCTACATTTTATATTTATGTGTAAATTAATATTGCAGTTCTACAGACATTGATGTTCATCACCCGCTCTTAACTGTCAAGCCCGTGGATGATACAGCCACGATAAAATTAGAGAATGGGGCAATTTAGGAAGAGTTTAAACACTGACCAGAATAGTGAACAATTTTTTTATACTATCCATAAATATATATATATATAAACTCAAATGTTTTATACAGCAGAAAAATTGGCAGTTCATTTAGTCTACACAATGATAGTGTACTTGAATCTCAAGCTATTGTACTTGTTTCCCATTCCTTTTCCACTTAATGGTGTCTAACATGTGGTTCACAAATACTATCTGTTGAACCTTTTATGGAATTTAATTTATTTCTCGCGAGTATATATTGTTAAAGGAAATAGTACTGATAGTGAACAGCACGTCATTGTCTTGACATGTCAATTCTATAACTAGGAACTGCACTGCCAAAATACTAACTATAGAAGGCTGCAAAGTGGAATTACGTACCCAAAATACTCCTACCAAGGATTGAGCCAGTCTCTCTTTCACCTTGCTTAAATTCTTTATATTTTGGTCTATTAAATGAATGAAACTCGGATATAAAAATGAAATATACATGGTTCCAATTGTTTCTGTCACAAGTTATATACGGGGGCGGACATCGGGTTCATCTGAACCCACTGTTTTCGTTATGTGTAAAAATTTATAAAAATTGCAACAAATGGTAAGTCTGAACCCATAATTTTAAAAATACACAACAGGTTCAATGCTAAAACCTTAAAGTTGAACCCATAGAATCTAAATCCTGGATCCGTCTGGTTATATATTGTTCGCCCACAAATCATTCATTGAAAAAAGAAAGAACAAATGGGAAACTCAATAATGAAACTGCATTTTTAAGCGAAAGGATGAGAAAAAAGAACTCATTGATACAAAAAAAACCTTTCCTTCTTTTCTAGCAAGGGCACGGATCGGCTGCAAGTATAAGGGTGGCACCAATTTACACACATCTTAATATCTTGTAAATTCAATTTAATGACGAAACACGAAAAAAGCCTTCAGTGTTGCAAACGGTCGTGTATATATATATGTAAAATAGCCGGAAAATGTTAACGTAAATATTAGAGCAGAATAGCAGACAATTCAAGAATAATTGAGTATTTAGTTAAAAGATGATCAAACTTTAAGAAGAGGATGAGAGAAGCAAGCACAAGTCAACAAATGCAGCAACTATGACATCTTGATTCTTCATATTATTAATCCTCAAGAACCAAGTAAGCAAATCTTCAAAGAACTCCCAATCCATTTCCCCACTTGGCTTCAATCCATTATAAGCTTTTGTCATTTGCTCCATTGAATGCAAGAAATCCATTTTGGGATGTTCACTTTCCACAGCTAAGACTAAACAATCCTTGAAAGGGAAACCAACCATGGCTAAAACTGAACACGACTCGTCTTCTTCGAACGATAGCCTCCTTGAGGCCAACGCCTCGCGAGCCATCTCCAATAATAATGCCTCCTCCTCTGGGCATGAATTTGAACAACCACATGATTCTGGGATTATAGGAACCATGTCTCGCAAAGATAGTAATTTTCTTTTCTTCTTCTTTCTCAAGAATGAGGGAGGTTTTAGACTCCATAGGGTCCAGTTCATTTTCGAGGAAGATTAAACCCCAAAACTCAACTCGGAAACTTTAGATTCAACTTTGTTAGGTTTCTTGTTAATTCAGACCGAAGGACTTAAACGGCTTTTATAGTATTGCTGGCACATTTATTTAGTACAGCAACTGTTAGACAAAGACATCAAAGAAGCCTGTTTTAATTGAGGTGTAAAAAGTCGCTTTTTAAAAAGATATTGCTCGTGTACCGTAACAATCCAACCCAATAGTAATATTATTTGTTTTTTCACCTAAGTCCCCCGATTTTAAAACGCATCGTTAGGATCTAGAGTTTGCTTCTTTATATACCTAGTGTCTCTTTTGTTTTACCATCGTTGGATTGCCTAGGGCGTATTATACACCCCTCACCTTAGGGACTCGAGGTACTCGATGAGAGTTTGTCCACCATCATCTCAAAGATGTGGGATTCGGCTAGATTTAATCAGTTTAACATTGAGGTTTGCTCCATCAGTGCCCAAGGTTGCATGCATGTTGAGTAGCTTTAGTACAATTTATTATACTACGTATATCTCATTAGTGATATTATTCGTTTTGCGTCTAGACATGCACGACTTTAATATGCATCGCTAGAGTCTAAGTTGGTCCCTTATATACCGCGTCTAAGTCTAAGTTGGTCCCTTATATTAAATTTATAATATTCTAAATAAGTCGTTATAAAGGACGAAATGACAGTGCTTGACAAGAGGCGTGTCCTGGTCCAATGGCTAAGCAGCTAAATTTGAGTGGGAGTTAAGGGGTTTGAATCTCAACAGTTGCATATGCACAATGGTTTTGCTACCTCACTTTCTTTCCGTTTCCTGTTAGTGGAGTTTCTTGAAGACATTATTCTTTGCGAGTTGGATTCGTGGAACTATTTAGGAGTTACTCTAATTAATATTTTTACATTGAAATTCAGCTTTAGTATCAATGGTGTAAAGCACCAGTTAAGCTTTCAAAATCTAAGTTTAATATATGAAAGTTTATTTAACTTGGAAGAAATGATTAATGAGGCGAAATCACCTCTTCATCGGGAAAGAATTATTTTAACTTGTCACTGAAATTTGAGTGGTTGTGTGATGCCTTATATAAATATGTACTATATGAGGCTTTATGAATACATTTCAAAAAGTCCATACGCAACTTGTTTAAATGTCGACACCGCTTATGAAAAATTGTGCGTGCGTCCCTGCTTATATACCCAACATCTCTAGTACTTAGCTGACAGATAAACAAATACTCTTAATTATGAAATTATGGACAAATCTCTTGATTAGGATAACATCACTGTATATTTTAAATTAACTTAGTCGCTTCTTGGAAAGACATTAATTTATAGAGTTGAAAAGGAGATTATCTTAATAAGCATACATTTCATGAAAACGTATGTCCTTTTGCTTTTAAAACTACATGAATTTAAATTACTAAATCTAAAGTCATCAATTTTTTATCGCTGCTGTACCATAATAAAGAGCAAAATTTATACCAGGCAACGCTCACCTTGTTCAATAAAAGCTACTTACTCCAATATTTATGAAGCATAAATTACGTTTATATAATATTTACACTTTTATTTTGATAATACAACTAAAAGATTACTCAAGGAAAGAGTGGGAGTAATTTGGATGTGGACGCAGCCTATTCTATATGCCTATTTCAGAAAACGATTAGTATAGCATATACAATGTCATAAAGAAACTATTTATAACCTTATCTTCGATTGCCATTTAGTGTTCGATAAGTGGTTGGAGTTATAAATTATTAGGTGAATCCCTTTATAATTTAGTAATCTAATTACCATTTCAGACACAGCATGTGTATGGGGTAATTAAGCTGTTCCAGACTTGCCAGGAGATTGAAGGCTTTAGAGATTTTTATCCTTACCATATATATATAGCAATTGACTAGTTGGTTAGTTAGTTTGCTGGAGTAGATACTCATGTTGTGCAGCAAGCTTGGTGCCTTCTCTCTAAGTCTTGCAAGTTTTATTCTGCTATGTAATTATCTCACTAGGTAAATAATTTTTTTATATTTCAAAAAAAAAATCGATCCATGTTGACTAGAACTATAGCCGCAATTGGATTTGACATGTAATATTCCTCCCAATTTCAAATATTAGTCGTTTTAACAAACTAATATTTGTAATTATAGAAAAATAAGATTTCGTTTTTTTTTTCCGCCAAATATATAGACAATTATTACTTCAACTAGAGGAGGATTTATTATGCATAGAGTATAGACATTTAAAGGAGAGATAAATGATCATTTTGACAAATATTTTTATAATTAAAAAAATTGAATATTTTCTTAAAGATAGTACAATAACTTTTAAAAACAGATCAATATGAATTTAAAGTGTAATAAATGTACTACGACTACGTTCTTTGGTTTGAACTTGATAAATCCTATCTATGCATGACATTCAATAACCTTGCTACGCTGCTACGAATAGAGAGTTATGTTGAGGCTGATGGATATATATCAACTATTTTTATCCATGTTTCCTCATATAAACTGGAATTGGATAAACAATTGAACATAAATAGATAGGTAATCAACTTTCTCCTGTGTTTGCTCATTGTGTACCCTAAATTTTGGATAACAATTAAATTTATATTATGGTTTTAAGAATACGTGATTTCGCTCGATAGTGATTGATAACTATAAAAGTAAATGATAGAATTGAATCATAAATAAACTAAACCGGTATTCGAAATAAAGCTTCAGCCACTAGCCAAGATACCCTCGGACTGATCAGTAAGAGATGAAATAAACTGATGAACAGTAACACAAGTAAGAAAGAGAATTGTATTATTTTTTTCTCTGTGAATGATGATCCACAACAAATAATTAGAACTTCTCATTATATAGTAGAGGAATTCTACTTATGGTATAACTCTAATTACAGAAGAAAATCATACAATTAGCTAATTAATCGCTTCTGATTTGATCCGTTCCGAGATTTGCACCATGATCCTCGACCAATCACGGATATCTCGCTCTTCTGTTACTAAACTATCCCTGACATTACTCAGAGTCTGTTTCCCTTAGCTTCGATTAATATCGACCTCGATCTTGAAAGAGACTTCGATCTCGAACTCAATACCTCGGCTCCATGATTTGGCTGGAGCTGACCTTCGATGCAACGTTCCAGTCTTGATAAAATAGCAAAATCATTTCAACTGTATACAAATAGTCCCCTTTTTTTCTTGGAGTGTAGTGACAAGAAACGAACTGATACCCTTGATTCTTTTTGGCTTCGATAAATTATGATGTCATCCTCGTGACGTAAGCGATGGAAGTGACCGAGACGTCCCGTCGGTTCAGTTCCCCAAACCATTAATGAGCGTCAGTTGGTGGTCGGTCACTAGTGTTGTTGAACCGTCACCGTAAATCCATAAATAGGCCTTCTCCCCATTGAATCAAACTTTACCTTCATCCAATTCTCTAAGTTTTTGCCTCTCTCAAATTCTTCTCTTCCATTAATCCTCAAGTTTCATCGCCAATCTCCAAACACCAAACCTTACTACCTTCTTTTTTCTTCAACTCATACAAAGGTGAAAACATCTAAAACGGTTCCGCAAAAGGAAAAAGGCTTCTTCTTCTTCACGGTCGGCCGTCGATAAAACGCTGGTGGATCCGCTCCCTGAGGAATGTGTTCCTGGCCCGTGTGTCCTTAAGTCCGATTTCAAGACCGAGAAACCTCCGTTGGTCCCTGGTCGGTGTGAGCACGTGTCGAGATATATTTGCTCGATAACTGTGTGGTATCTCGAGCAGATCAAAAGAGATTGCAACTGGGGGGGGGTAAAGATCCCATCCCCTGAAGAGAGCATTACTACCCACATGGAAGAGTACCTAAGTGTTTACACTTACCCTTTCACGTTGGGCCCTCTCGATCATGTCATCATTGATTTTTGCCGTCAATACCAGGTGACTTTAGGCCAATACACCCCTCCTTTTGGCGGATATTGATCATACTCTGATTCTTCACAAGCAAAGCCAAGGGGTTGTCGTTCACCATTGATCCCCTCATCAGGTTATACAACCCTCGTATCTTTCGAGGGTTGATCAAACTACAACGTCGGGCAACCAAGGTGTTGTTCTCAAGCATCGATGAGGACACAGATCGAGGATGGATGAGTCGATTTGTTCGGGTGAGGACGTCCGATCTCATCCTGAAGGAGAAGATGCCATTTCCCGAGAAATGGAACTTGAAGTGTAAGTGTTATTTCGTTTGTCGATTTCCATGCTTCTTTCCATTTTTTTGCTTTATTTAGTGTCTTCTTTTGTCATGCAGCGATTGTTTGGATGCCTCGAGTGATTCCAGACCTCGAGAGTTGGGTCCTAAAACTGGCTTCGACTTCTACTTATGCTGAGCATTGTTGGCGCGACTTGGCAAAAGGCCGATGGGAAGCAAAGAACCGTGGTAAGCTTCCTTTTTTTCATATATGATGAATTGATAATATTCCTTTATACTTACTTAGTTTCTTCTTGTGTAGTCCTGAGCAAAGATGCGGCCTTGAGTCCTCCGTCTAGTGAGGAGGAGACTTTGTCTCCGGCTCTGAAGCCAGCGAAGGACAATAAGAGAAAAAGGGCCTCGACCTCCGAGGACCCTATACCCAAGAAGAAGAAAAGCTCGATTAGAAAATCAAGGACATGCGTTGTTGCTCTCCCTGCCCCTGTAGTTCGGGAATTAAGGGGGGAAGAGAAAGAAAATGAAGATGGTGACTCGATGCTCGTTACCCGAGTGAGATAATCCATCGAGACCTCCAAGGCCACTTAATCGATGGCGACTGGTGAGGCCCCGCCTCGTGTTGAGGAGACTTTGAAGAAGGATTCGGGCAGAGTCCCCGAATCTTTCGAGGTCGAGGTCGAGGTCGAGGTCGAGGTCGAGGCCGCTTCTCGTCAAATGGAGAGCATATCAGAGGGGGCTAGTCCCGAGACCCCTCGAGTTGAACAGAGCGCCCCGAGTGACTCGCTTGGGGAAATGACAGTAGGTCACTCTCCATCCTTCCTTCCTTTTCCGAAGAGGCTATACGGGATGCTCAAGCTATGAGGACTCCCGAAGTAGGCGGAGTCCCCGGTGGGGAGGATCCCTTTCGGGATTGCTTTACGGGGGTCGAGGATGCCTCCGATCTTAGTGATGCATCCAACTTTTTCGAAGAGGTCCAACGTCTCCTGATCCGAGTAAGTTTGAATTCTTTTGTAGATGTAGCTTTTCTTTGTTTTTTTCTTTTTTTCTGTCTAGCTCCTTTTCTTTTTTATATAGGCTTTCTCCAAGTCCCGGGCTTAATTGAGCAAAGAGAGGAATGGGAGATTACTGTACTTATATATGGAAGTACTTCTTCTAGCTCTTAAAGAGTTGAAAAGAGAGGAAACATTGTATCGTCATTGTTGCTGCTCAGATTGGCTTGACTTTGGACCAAATTTATTTTTCTTTTTTCATTATTTATTTCCTTTTTCTAATATTATTTGCCTTGGCTTCCTAACGGTCCTTAACAGAAATTTAAAAAATTTATGCCTTCCCCTCTCTCTTCTGCATATTGCATATTTTCAAAACACAAAAACATAAGTGTTAGTATGTTTTGCTACCATTTGTTGAGTTCGATAAAATTCTGTAATTTTCATTGCCGATATTGTTGGTCTTTAAGCTTATTGTAGCTTAATTTTAAGCTTGGTGTAGCTTAAAGAGAGTGAATGGAAAATGGTGGGAAAAGAAATGGAGGGAAGTGAAATTTTGAATTAGTGCACTTTGTCCCTCATTGGAAGAAGGAAAGAAAATCTATGTGTATATATAGAGAAACTCTTCTTCTAGCTCTTAAAGAGTTGAGAAGAAGGCAAGCCTCGCGCCGTCGTCGTCGTCGCTCGCTCGGCTTCGGATTCGGTCATTGATTGATTAACTTTTTTGGACAAAGGTCCAGTCCATTTTTTCTGGATTATTTTAAATTCGTTTTTACTTTTCCCGCAAACTTCACACATATTCCAACAGTTATGGCTGTTCTGAAAGGTTGCAAAACCTTTTCAGAAACAGTACGAAATTGGTTATAAATATGCCTTGAATCCCAAAAACTTTACTTACTAAATTTTCTGATCTTCTTCTGCACAAAAATATTCCTGTGTGTTTTACGACCATCAAGTGGTTCGCCGATCATTGGAGTTTTTGGTACCGATATGCTGGTGAGTTAAATCGTTCTATCCTAGGAGGATATATTCCAAAATCTTGGGTACTTGAGGGGAATAATTTCCTTAAGGATACACTGTGTTTCAGTGGGCTCGGTTTATTCTTGTATTATTATTTTTTTTTCCAGAAGAGAGGCTGAGGACGCCTGGACTAGCGCTCTCGCGCTCAGCACGCGCTAGTGGTCGCGCTAGTCAGGTTTCTTATTGTCCCAGGTAAATCCCACTAGCGCGGCCGCGCTAAGCCCGCGCTAGTCAGGTTTCTCACTGTTTCTGTATTTTCAGAAAATTTATTGTTTTATTTTATAGCAATACAGATATTACAGAATAGTCGTTTCGTTCTATCATGCGAGGAACTAATCTAACAACCTTAGACAACAGTGAAGGTAATTAAGTTTTTTAAGGAACACAGTTTTAGGTTAGGCTCTTACTTCTGTTTCTGTTTTACTTATGCAGAATTTATTTTCGAATACAATCTTAAAAACTTGGAGGTCCCGAGTACACATTTGAATTGGGAACACTATACAGTGTAGCTACTCTAAGAAATAATTATATATATATATATATATATATATATATATATATATATATATGTATATTTTATATATTGGCTAGCAAATATAATTAGTTTTAGCTAATCGATCAAATGCATAACTTGTCCATTCGAGGGCAGAAAACATAATTGATCGGTCGATCAAAATTAATTGTATTTGCTAGTCAAAATGTGTATAAAATATATATATACATATATATGTTTTATCTGCTATTATTATCTTTAAAAACGACTAAAAAATATATATTTCTCAAAATTAATGGAAAGAATTTAAGGGTCCATAACTTCATGGATAAACGTATAGTCTTAACCAATTGCTTTAAGGACCATTATCGAAGAACTTAGGATGAAAGGAGTTTAACTCGTTAAACCTTTTCCATTAGCACTTAAACTAAATTCACAGAAACCAAAGTTTCAATTAAAAAGAATGAATTAAATAGGTTTTATTTACTAACAATTACACAATTAGTGATTCCCTTCTCCTAATAAGCTTCTAATCCATACAAGACTCCAGCATGTTTTTCTGGCCCGTCTTCTACGAAATAAATATCCCTCATTTTTTGAAATGCATGCCACGTCAACAAGCTATCTGAACCGGCTTGGTGGCATTTTCCGACCGCCCGGTCCACAGCCAATGTACTCGCAACCCGGTCTAGCCCACCATATAGGCTATTACAGAACCTCATCATATGCTTCACATCATAAACTTTGTTTCCGAAAAACGCCCTAAGAATTTCCAAAAATTCCTCCAAACCACCGGGTAGCTCCCGGCGCGTGAGAATTTTCACAAGGTACCCAAAATCATACGCGCTGTGAAACGTGACCCAACTTACTGACTCATTACATACCAGACCGGACGACATCATAAACTCTGCAAACCGGGCCGAGTCAATCCCACATTCTCGGTTCATCTCGAAATCAATCCCCTGTCGCCGGAGCAACTCGATAGAGTCCGGCGCGTACAGATCACGTGTCACATCAAAATCAGAGAAGTTGAACTGCCATATGTACCGGTGCCCTTCGCCGGAGCCCAAATCAGGTAAGTTCCCCTCAGCGTCAGATAACGTAAGACCGAGCTGAATAAGATTCAATACGTCAACGTTTGACTTCAATAGCTTATACTGATCGGACGGCAAGTTTGTTCGCCTGCGGCGACCGTAAGAAACCTCAGCAGGCTTGAAAACAACACCGGGAAACTCCGTATCCATAGATATAAAAGGGTACTGATCAATCACCGTAGAAATGAGTTCAAATTCTGATTCAAGATTATCAGCCCATACTTCTCGAATTTTGATAGCCATGACGTTTAATCTCCAAAATCCTTAAAAGTTATGGGTTTTGAATGAAAGAGGATATTGTTTTTTTTTTGTGGTGGAGAGTGGTTTTTATAGGAAGAAGGGTGAAGTGAATAAAGATAAAGAATATGGTATTGCTCAGGAGAGGGAGAAGAAGAGGTGGGGATGTAATAAATTAAGAAACAGAAAAGGAGGCAAGTGGAGAGTTCAGTGGTTTGAAGAAGGAGAAAGGAAAGAGATGGGATGCCAAAATGAAACGGGGAGGTTTTTGGTCTATGTTCAACGCGTTTCAGTGGTTTGACTGATGAAGTAAAAGGCTGCTGCTAGTATAGTAATATAAACATTTGGTTTGTAATATTAATAATAAGAGCATTAAGTTATTATGAGAATTATATATTATTTTACGTTAGATTAAACACCGAATATAAAATTACATATATTAGCAATGCGGTAATATGACAATCTTTTTATTATTCTTGTTCGCACATGATTTCTTCATTATTAATCAGCGCATAAATAAGTTGGGCATTATAATTTCGGCATATTTAGTCCTCAGTGTGAACAAATGATTCCTAAAATATATTTGAATATTTTTTTATCATCTAATGATAATTTTAATATATGTAAAAGTTTATTTACGAGATCTTTAAATAAATTATTTTAACTTTGTGTAAACACGAAGTACAATGAACACAAAGTACGAATGTGTTTTCACAATGTATGGATAACATTTTAAAAGAGGGAATTTCTTCGCTCTACAGACTGGAAAATGAGCTAAGCAAGAACTAATTTTGTTTTTTTGTGTATTTCTGATTTTTGTGAAACTGTGGATTGTTTTTATAGTTTGAGAATGAGACACTTGCATGGCGGTGCACGTCCAAAATTACTATACTCTTAATGATGATTTTTTAAGGAAAAGTCTTGTTTTAGTGTTCTTGTTTGAGACAAGAGGAGATCGTGGAACACTACTCAGAAGATCAAAATATTAATTTTTATATTCTTTATTCCTTATTCTGTAATTTAATTATGCAAGTTATTTTGGATTTGATTAATATAACCATGAGTAGCTAATTTATTTAATTTAAGGTTTTGGTGGAACCCGTTGGGGATGAACTTATTGTGATATTAATATAATTTTGCTTGGTTGTGAATCTCTATTTGTTCAACTACGTTCTCGTTGTAGTTGATTGAAGGGCCCTCAATTAGCTGTTCCTATTTATTATGTATCTACTTAAGAGAGTGCATATTTAGGTAGTTGTTTGAACAACACCACTCCCGGAGTATAGGAGAGATCCATAACCGAGGGTTTAGAGGTTGGATTAGAGATAACGATACCTCGGGTGCAATCTAAAGTGAACTGTAATGCAATCTAGCTAGCGTAACTTGAGAGAGTGCGTCTAGTAAATTATCATAATTACTTGAGAGAGATTTATGGTAGATAGAGTGTTCATGATTGATAGAGACAACTAATCAAACTATAAGAAGTATCCGAGAAGGAAGTTCACCGACGGGGGAAACCATAACCTTAGACCTTTATNGATACCTCGGGTGCAATCTAAAGTGAACTGTAATGCAATCTAGCTAGCGTAACTTGAGAGAGTGCGTCTAGTAAATTATCATAATTACTTGAGAGAGATTTATGATAACTGGAGGGTTCATGATTGATAGAGACAACTAAGTCAAAACTATAGGAAATACACAAGAGGGAATTACGCCAATGGGGGGAAACCATAACCTTAGACCTTTATTACAATTGTTTACACCTTATTATTAGTTAATCTTTAGTTTTAATATTTTCATTCAGCTGTAGTAGTTTAAACAACACCAAGTGATAGTCATAACGTCTTAGGAAGTTGATTATTGAGAATTTGGTAATCTAACAACAACAGTTGCTACGTTGGTTCCCTGTGGGATTCGACTCTGGGCAAAATACCCGGATTATATTTGCAACGCCCGCTTAGTCTTTTAGTAGACATAGTTGAGCATGATCAAATTTTGGCGCCGTTTTTGGGGAATTAACGGTGTTATCAATTAGAGTTTGAAGAAATACAAAATTCTTAAGTTTGCTAAATTGGTTGTACAGGTGCTTGCCTAGAAACTCATCGAGAACTGGTGAAGTATTAGAAGCCTTATCAGACACCGAGAAAGTTTTCAAGGCCTTAAACCGGGCCAACCGGAAAAGCAAACAACAACCATCAATTGAACAACTTGAACCTGACATGGAAGATCCAAACAACAGGAACAACAATGGGGATGACGTGGTAAACCCAGTTGCGCAGATAGGGACAGAGGCTCCTTTATATGACTGGGCACAACCCACGGTGGAGAATTTGGCCACTGCGATACTAGTCCCTCAAATACAGGCCGAGTCCTTCCAGATTACAAATAATATGCTGCACTTGTTGCAGAACAAGGGACTATTTTCAGGGTCATACATCGAGGACCCCCAACAACATTTGAAGAATTTCCTGTCGATTTGCAAAACTCAGAGGCAGGCAAACGTCACTTAGGAAGTGATAAAACTGTTGTTGTTTCCATTCTCAGTGACAGGAGTAACCCAAACTTGGCTAAACTCACTCCCCATCAATTCCATTACCACATGGGAGGATTTAGTTAAGCAGTTCGTGAACAAATTCCATCCACCCAGCAAGACAACTTAACAAATTGATGAAATCTTGAGCTTCAGACAGAAGCCAGTTGAAACATTGTAGGAAACATGGGAACAATTTAAAGGAATGTTGGTTATCTGTCCACACCATGATATTCCTGAGCAGATGTTGGGGCAACATTTTTATATGGGTCTGGCGAATACTGTAAAGGCAAATGTAGATGCTTCAGCTGGTGGAGCATTCTTGAGCAAAACATGGAGAGAAAGCCAGATCCTGCTTGATAAAATGGCGCAGAATTCGGGGTGGACAACCTGGAATGTGCCTATTACTCATGTAGTTCACTCAGTGCCCTTCGATCCATCTAATACTATTGCTGAGAATGTGGCCACCTTGATAACACAGATGAGCATACTAACTAAGAATGTGGAGGAATCAGGGCAAAAGCAGCAGGTACATATCGTGGATACCACCAATGGGGGCTTATGCACATCTTGCATTAGTCAACCATTTGGTAATCAGTGGAATGCAGAGTGTGATCACCCTCCTTACCCAGAAAGCATGAATTATGTGTCAAATTATGGAGGCCAGAGACAAGGGGGACAAAACTGGGGTCAGCAAGTTCAACCGTATAAACTACCTCACCAGCAACAGAACAATGGAAACATGGGTGCCATGAGACCTCAAGGTAATGTAGCACCTTATCAGAGACCACAAGGTTATAACAATCAGAATCATCTATAAGCATACCACCATCCTCAGCAAAAACATGGGGAGATGCAAGAAGGCGGGTTTTCCAGGCTTGAAGCGATGATGCAACAGGTGATTGGGTCAACGGCCAAAATGAGTGAGAGAGTAGATGTACATGATGCAGCTATTAAAAATATTGAAGTGCAGTTGGGCCAGATATCTATACTGTGAACAATCGTCCTCCTGGGACTTTACCTGCTGATACTCAGGTGAATCCTAAGGACCATGGCCCGAAGCAGATGATGGCAGTGAGTCTCCGCAATGGCAGGGACTTAGACTTGGAACAAGAATTGGCTCGTGAAAGCAGGCAGACAGAGACACTAGTACCAGTGCCAATCGAACTTGATTATTCCACAAACTTGACCAAGGTAACAATACAAACTACTGAAGGAGAACTTAGTGGGCAGAGTGAGGCTGAAAAGGAAGTGGAAATAACCCCAGAGCCAGTAGTTGAAGGGGTAGTTGAGAAAGAAAAATCCCAAATCACTGGGAAGAAAAGACCACCAGCCCCATTCCCTCAAAGGCTGGCCAAATACCAAAAGGATGAACAGTACAAAAAGTTCTTGGATATTCTGAAACAGATACAGGTAAACATTCCTCTAATTGATGCTCTAAAAGAGATGCCTGGGTATGCGAAGATGATGAAGGATTTGATGTCCCGGAAGTTTGATTTCCAAGACTTAGCGACTGTGACTTTGACTCAGACTTGCAGTGTTGTGGTAACACGACCAATAGTAGAGAAGTTGTTTGATCCAGGGAGTTTTACAATTCCCTGCACCATTGGCAATTTGGCTTTTGCCAAAGCACTGTGTGATTTGGGGGCCAACATTAATCTAATGCCCTGGCCATTTATAAGAGACTGGGTATTGGTAGAGCCAGACCAACTTCCATGTTGCTGCAACTAGCTGATAGGACGCTGAAGAGACCGTCAGCTATTTTGGATGATGTTTTGGTGCAAGTGGGGAAGTTTGTGTTTCCTGCTGACTTTGTGATACTAGACTGTCGAGTGGATGAAGAGATTCCCATAATCTTGGGCAGGCCATTTTTGGCCACAGGCAGAGCTCTCATTGATTGTGAGACTAGGGAGCTCAAGATGAGGCTTAACGATGAAGAAATCACATTCAACGTGCATAAATCCATGAGGCGACCGAGTGAGTTCGCCAAATGCTCTCTAATTGATGTTGTGGATGTGATAGTGTAGGAAGATGATGCATCCTTAACTATTGAGGACCCCCTTGCTGCATGTTTAATGAACTTAGATGTGGTAAATGGAGAGGAATTGACAGAGTAGGTGTTAGCACTTGAAGCTAAAGGAGTATGGCCGAGGGCTCTTGAGTTTGAATCATTGCACTTATAGAAAATAGAGAGCCCACCAACCAAGCCTCTGTGGAAGAACCTCCCAAACTAGAGTTGAAACCATTGCCAGCCCATCTCAGGTACGCATTTCTAGGCCCCAATACTACGCTACCTGTTATTATCTCATCCAGTTTGTTAGATGTGCAGGCAAATCAACTGTTACAGGTACTCCCAGAGTGCAAGACTGCCATTGGATGGACCATGACAGATATCAAAGGGATCAGCCCGGCATATTGCATGCACAATATTCTCCTGGAAGAGGGACACAGACCTTCCAGGGAACATCAAAGGCGCTTGAACCCAAACATGAAGGAAGTGGTGAAGAAAGAAATCATCAAATGGTTAGATGCGGGAATCATTTTCCCCATTTCTGACAGCAGCTGGGTCAGCCCAGTGCAATGTTTTCCAAAAAAAGGTGGCATGACGGTTGTCGAGAATGACAAAAATGAGTTGATATCTACAAGAATCGTCACGGGCTGGAGAATATGCATGGATTACATAAATCTGAATCTCGCCACCCGAAAAGACCACTTCTCACTTACCTTCATTGATCAAATGCTCGACAGGCTTGTAGGGAGGTCTCACTTTTGTTTCCTGGACGGGTACTCGGGGTACATCCAGATTTCAATTTCCCCGGAAGACAGGGAAAAGACCTCCTTCACATGCCCCTACGGGGTGTTTGCCTTCAGGAGGATGCCATTTATCCTCTACAATGCACCTGCCACATTCCAACACTGCATGATGGCCATATTCATAGACATGGTGGAGGATATCATGGAGGTATTCATGGATTATTTCTCAGTAGTGGGAAATTCATTCGTTGAGTGCCTAGCAAATTTAACCCATGTCCTAAAGAGGTGCATCGAGACGAATCTTGTGCTTAATTGGGAGAAGTGCCATTTCATGGTACAAGAAGGGATCGTCTTGGGGCACTTGGTGTCAAGTAAAGGAATTGAGGTGGACAAAGCTAAAGTAGATGTGATTGAAAAGCTTCCACCTCCCACATCAGTCAAAGCTATACGTAGCTTCCTTGGGCATGTCGGGTCCTAACGGCAATTCATTCAAGAATTCTCCAAGATCGCCAACCTCCTCTGTAAATTGCTTGAAAAAGATAACCCCTTTGTGTTTTCTAATGATTGCAGGGTGGCTTTTGAGGAGCTGAAAAAGCGGCTAGTCACGGCACCAATTATCATTGCCCCTGACTGGGAGCAACCGTTTGAACTCATGTGCGATGCCAGTGACTACGCAGTGGGAGTCGTGTTGGGTCAGCGCAAAGATAAAACAATGCACCCAATTTACTACGCAAGTAGGACTTTGAGTGGAGCTCAGTTGAACTACATGGTGACCGAAAAGGAGGTGTTGGCAGTAGTGTTCGCCTTTGACAAGTTCAGGTCTTACTTGATCGGGTCGAAGGTGATAGTGTACACTGATCACGCAACCATCAAATACTTGGTTGATAAGAAAGAGTCCAAGCCGCGCCTAATTCGTTGGGTGTTGCTTCTTCAATAACTTGACTTGGAGATTCGTGACCGCAAGGGCACGGATAACCAAGTCGCTGACTACCTGTAACGTCTTGAAGGTGCTGAGAATGCAACTGAATCTGAGGATATTCTGGAGACCTTTCCATATGAGCAGCTGCTAGCCACGAGTGTGGAGGATGTGCCATGGTATGCAGACATTGCAAACTACGTGGCCAGCGGTATTGAACCTTATGAACTCTCCTCTGTACAAAAGAAAAGATTTTATTGTGATTGCCGCAATTACTATTGGGATGAACCTCATTTGTTTAGAATATGTATTGATAACATGATCCGGAGGTGTGTCCCCGAGATAGAGCAATTTTCTATTTTGCAGGCTTGTCACGCATCACCATATGGAGGACATTTTGGAGGAGTTTACACAACAGCTAAGGTGTTAGAGGCCGGTTTCTACTGGCCAACTGTGTTCAAAGATGCTCACCAATGGGTGAAGGGCTGTAATGAGTGCCCAAGGACGGGGAACATATCCCGTCGACATGAGATGCCCATGAACCCAATACAAGAAATGGAGGTGTTTGATTTGTGGGGGATTGACTTCATGGGTCCTTTTGTCAGCTCCTATGGCAATAAGTATATACTTGTTGCTATAGACTACATGTCCAAATGGGTGGAAGTTGCAGCGTTCCCCACCAATGATGCAAGAGTGGTGGTGGGGTTCTTGAAAAAAAACATATTCACCCGGTTCGGGATCCCAAGGGCCATTATTAGTGATGGAGGCACTCACTTTTGCAATCGTGTCTTCGAAAAGCTACTAGCCAAGTATGATGTTCGCCACAAGGTGGCAACCCCTTATCACCCTCAGACGGGTGGGCAGGTTGAGGTGTCAAACCGTGAAATCAAGAGTGTGCTGACCAAAATAGTAAACGCCACAAGAACTGATTGGGCAAAAAAGCTTGATGACGCACTTTGGGCCTATAGAACTGAATTTAAAACACCAATTGGTATGTCTCCGTACAATTTGGTATTTGGAAAGTCCTGTCACCTGCCTGTAGAGCTGGAACATAGAGCTTGGGAGGCATTGAAGCAGTTGAATATGGATTTTGATGTTGCGGGTGAAAATCGAGTCACAGAGCTGCATGAGTTGGAAGAATTCAGATATCAAGCATTTGAAAGCACAAGGCTATATAAAGAGAGAATTAAGAGGTTACACGACAAAAACATTGTGGACCGAAATTTCAAACCCGGAGACAAAGTATTGCTCTACAATTCAAGATTGAGATTGTTTCCGTGTAAGCTCAAGTCCCAATGGTCTGGACCATTCAAAGTGGTCGAAGTGTTTTCCTCTGGTGCTGTGGAGATTGCTACTGAAGATGGGTCCAACGCCTTCAAGGTTAATGGACAGAGGTTAAAACTGTATGTGGGGATGAGCGAAACCAAGGAGTTGTCTGTTGTGCACTTTTTTGAACCGCATAGGTCGAGCGAGCCTTAAATGCACTCATACTGTGTCGTGCCGCGCCGTTAAATTAGGCGCTTCATGGGAGGCAACCCATTGACTTGTTGTAATTGTCGTGCTACGACATTAACTAAGGCGCTTGTTGGGAGGCAACCCAATTCGTAGTTAAATCTTAGTTTAGCTAGAAGTGTTTCGTTTATTTGTTGGTACTAATAAGCTTGCCGGTGCATTTGGGCGAAATGAGCAGTGTTTTAGCATGACGGAAAGCTGGGACAAAGGCGGGGTCGAGCAGGCTTTAGGCCTGTAACGCTCAGCTAACTCCAGGGAAAGTAGGCGTTTGGCCTGTAACGCACATCTAACGCCAGGCCAACCTGGCCTTATACCTGTAACGCCAGGAAGAACGATGCCACCCAGAAAAGAAGCCGAAAAAGGAAAGGCCACGTCCTAGGCTCCAGCTAAGGCCAAGGCAAAACCCCCACCACCTTCGAAGAAAAGAAAGGGGGGAGATGCCACTTCAAGTATGATAGGTGAAGAGGCAGTGGAAACTGTGGCTTCCATGAGACAGCAGCCCGAAGGCCAACGGGAGTACGACATCAACAACATACCCGCACATTCTAGCAGTTGGTATACACGCTGCAAGCCCAAACATGTCCACCCTGAGGGAGTTATTCGGGAATGGAGTGTGCAAACAAAATTCCTAACAATTTGGAGGAGCATTCATGAGTTGGGGTTAGGCTACGTGTTCAAGCAAAATGGGAACATCAACCTTAACCTAGTCAGGGAGTTTTATGCGGGGTTTGACCCTGAAGACAAAGAGGAATTGGTGCCAATCCGTAGGCACCTGATAGATTTTTTGGCCAAGGATATATGTGATTTTCTAGGTGCTCTGAATGTTCCTGTGGAGCCGTTAGAGCAATTCATCCGCCGGCCTACCTATAGAGAGTTGAGGCACACACTCTGTGGGGTCGACTCTACGGCTTCTTGGGTTCGGAACAGGGCCACTAATCGCCACAAAAGGTTCCCCAAAAAGAAGATGAAAGCTGAGACCCAGGTGTGGCTTAAATTGATTAATGCACGGATACTACCGTGCAACCATGACATCTTGATCAGCCGAGAAATAATTTGTGTACTCTATTTCTTGATGACAGGACAGACAATGAATATAGGTCATTTGATCCGCTATCAAATGGCGTCGGTGCGAACCAACAAAAGAATTGATCGAATACCATTCCTCAATTTCCTGACTCAGTTCCTGCTTAATGAGAAGGTGGAGGTAGAGCCTGACATTGACCATACCATTGATCAGCTCATCCGAGAGACTGACATCACAAGCTTGCGACTGAAAGAAGAGGCTCCATTGACCAATGTCGAACGCAGTGCGCGGGATGATAGCTTCATGGCCCATCTTTATGGGATGATGGATTTGCAGTTGCGTATAGGGGGTCGCCCAGTTTCGGTTGATGAGAGGAATGAGTTGGAGCAGCGATACCCGCTCAATGCTCATGCTCAGAAGATGATTGGAGCAGGTGAGGGATATAGGCTCCCGGATGACGAGGATATCAACACACCTGAGCAATATGATGCAGAGCCGATGGGCTCAGATGATGAGGATGATGGAGAAGAGGAGCATGATGAAGAATGGAGAGCGTCAGATGATGGAGATGCTTCTTGACCAGGGAGTTTCTTGCACCCTACTTTTACTTCTTGCATGCACTGAGGACAATGCATGATTTAAGTGTGGGGTGTCGTAAATACTGATTGTTGTTTGTTGGTGTTTGTTGTGTTTTAGTTTTTCTTGTTAGTAGTTTTTGTCTAACTGTTTTTTTTAGTTAGTTAGTTTAACTGTCTCTGTTAGTTTTTTTTGTTTTAGGTAGTATTTCTCTTAGTTTAGGTTGTTAAAAAAAATTAGAAATATGTGGACTCTTCCCAACGATGGATCTCCTAGATAGTTTTCTTGAGGGAAGTAAGTCTAAAGAAAATACCAAAAAGATTTTTGTTTTAGGTAGTGTAGTAATTCCCCCTTGGTTTTTCTTTGGACCGCGGTTCTTTTCCAAGGGTTTTCAATTGAACCGGGTGTAGCTAGTTTTTAATTTTTAGGAGTAGGAATCACGAGGCTGAGAAATTAATCGCAGCAATATCTCTGAACTTTGTGATGCCTTGAGAATAGTCAGTACTCTGGTTGTGACGCTTAGGCTCAATTTTTGACTCTAGGATAAATAACTTAAATCGTGAATTCATAAATTTGCTTAACTGATTTGACTGGAGTGTCGTGATAAAAACCAATCCTGAATGAGTTATGTGCCATGTCTGAGTGAGTTTTGTATGTATTCTATGCGTTGCATTTGATGTCTAGAACTTGCCCTCTGTGTGTGCGAAGCGAAATAGTAGTTTTGTTCAGTCTAGGAAGTGATATAAGCACTTCTTTGTTAAGCCAGATATATAAAGTGTACCCACCTAATTGTTATGTATCATAGCTAACCCCGTTGAGCCTATAATCCTGTTTCTTTGGAAACCACATTACAAGTCATACCCCTTTGTTTGAATCAATCATATATTTGAACCTTGTCACGTCTCGTAAGCACTGGAAATGTGATGAGGTATGAAAAAGTTAAAGTGTGGGGTGGTAGGTTGGCTTTTGAGTGGAACAATTGAAATAAGGAGAAAGGTGCATTGAAAAAAAAAGAGTTGTGAATCGAAGCCACTTGAAAAGACAAGAAAAGAAAAAGAAAAGAAAAAATATGACAATAGTATATTGTATGAAAAACAAGTATTGATGATGGTGGCTAGTGATATATGTGTGCTTAAAGAAGTATGGGGCAATATACATTGATGTGAATGTGGAGTTTGGTTTGATATAAGTTTGAGGTTTGAATGCTAAAGTATATGTATTAAAGTGCTTAGGGAGGTGTAGTCACTCTTATATCTAAATGTATCCTACCCGTCCCGCAGCCTACATTACAACCAAATAAAGTCCTACTTGATTCTAGATTGAATGAGCTCGATTAGTAGAGTAGTACACTACGGGCAAGCCTATGGTGTATCTTTTGTGGCATATGAATATTATTTCTGAGAGTGAGTAAATTCTTTCAATCTTGAGTTCCTAAGTGTTCTTAAATTTCATTGTGTGTGGAACTAGCTCTTTGATTTGGTGAAGGCACATGATTCATGAAGCAAAAGTAAGGTTGTTGACCTCTATGTTAGAGTAGTTAGTGAATTGTGAATAAAGCATGGTATTTGTGAGTCGATTATTGAGGCGAGGATAACACACCTTTGTGCTTAAACTATTTTAAAAATTCTTGGTATAACGCGTTAAGGGATTTGCTTATAAGTTGTGTTCATGGGTGTAGTTTAATTGCTCGAGGACGAGCAAATGTTTAAGTGTGGGGTGTTGATGTGTGGCTATAATTCATGGCTTAACGCATTATATGCCTTACATTTTATGTGCTTTAATGGTAAAATACATCTCGTTTGAGCATAATGGAGTCTATTTCATGTGTAGATGAATTGTAGATGGAAGCCGAGTTAAATGGATGCATAAACGTCAAAAATGCGCTTAAGAATCAAAAGAAGTGACCCTGGCTTTAGCTAGGCTTTAGACATGTAAAGTCAGGTGCTACCAGGCGTTAGGCTTGTAAAGCGTGGTCCTATCAGGCTTTACCCAAGCGTCAGAGATGTAAAGCCTGGTCATACCAGGTGTTTTCCTTGTAACGCTCGGCCCAAGATCAGGCCCAGTACGAGTTTTAAAGGCTTTAAGTGTTTCCCGGTTTGACTAGGAGTATCCTACACGTTTAGGGATTGTCCCAAAACATATAAATAGACCTAAAAACACAACTTTGAGGGGCTTTTTCCATTTGAGATAAGAGGAGATCGTGGAACACTACTCAGAAGATCAAAACATTGATTTTACATCCTTTATTCCTTACTCTGTAATTTAATTATGCAAGTTATTTTGGATTTGATTACTATGACCATGAGTAGCTAATTTATTTAATTTAAGGTTTTGGTAGAACCCGTTGGGGATGAACTTATTGTGATATTAATATAATTTTGCTTGGTTGTGAATCTCTATTTGTTCAACTACGTTCTCGTTGTAGTTGATTGAAGGGCCCTCAATTAGCTGTTCCTATTTATTATGTATCTACTTGAGAGAGAGTGCATATTTAGGTAGTTGTTTGAACAACA